>JACAXG010000035.1:4193118-4409124 GCA_018881555.1 Amblyornis subalaris
CTTCCCTTCCCTTCCCTTCCCTTCCCTTCCCTTCCCTTCCCTTCCCTTCCCTTCCCTTCCCTTCCCTTCCCTTCCCTTCCCTTCCCTTCCCTTATTTCTGTGCTTTTTCACTTTTAAGTCATTATTAGTGCTGTAGAACTAGTGATCCAGCTCAACCATGCTACAAATGGGCCAAGGATTATGTATTTTTAAAACATATTTAAGGGTGAACTGATTAATAGTTGATCCTTCCCACCAAGAAAGGAGGAAATGCAACAACAACATCATCATATAAGACTTGGCATTTGTGTTTATCCGGCTTGCCTAGTAGTAAATCAAGCTGTTTGAGCTTGATTTGGTGTCCCAAATCCGTTAAGTTCAATGTTTTCTTAGGCAAGAGCCTTCTGCAAATGAAGTTACAGATAGGCCTCACAGTAGAAATGGAAAACTCTTGCCGCATGAATATAAGGTTATCTTTACAAGTTTGAATGGCAACTTGCTTCTTCTGCAAAACACCTACCAGTGCAGAAGCAATTCTAATGTTTCCCTTAGGACATCTTTAGCAACACTCTTGACAACTGTTCTGTCATTACAGTTTCTTTAGAACAACAGTACCAACAGAAAGGACAATGAGAGAGATCATTTCATTCACTCATGACTGACATGAAGGTACTTTGAGATTACAGAAAAGAATCTTGAAGGTAAGAGAAAAAACCTGAAAGTTTCCAATTAACTACAGGAAAGAAAGTGGACATTTTATTTGTAAAGGCTGTAACAGCAAAAATAGTAATGTACCTTTAAGGATTTACTGGATGTCAAAGAAGAGTCATCACTGAATTGAACAGGTTCCTTAGATTCTCTTCTGATGCAATAAAGCATGATGTGATAGTTCACTCAAGGGCACCTGTTTGTTGACATCTTTATTGACCAAAGATGTCAGGTTAATCAAGGTGTTAATTTATGTGTATGTTTTAATTATGACTTTTGTGGATGATCTATGCAAAAAGGATTTATATGTAATGTATTTTAACATATGAGATACCAAATACAGCCAGGGTCTTAATGGAAAAAAGTTAATGTGGAGCTTCTAAGTTCAAATATATTCAGAATATGCAGAAAAAAAATGGTAAGATATTTAGTTTGCCACCTTAAATTAGTCCTGGCATCTTACTCTAAATAGCTCTAACTTCCCCTATCAAGCACTAAATTTCTTTAATCATGCCATTGCTATAAACAATTTAGTAAATCTCTAAGTTTTGATTCCGTTTCCTTCTTCATGCACAGATTATTTAGTTCTGTACCAGCACATGAAATAAATTTTATCTTCCCTGTAGAATCTTTTTCTAATATACTGATTGCTAAATAGAAGAAAACTGCTCCTCTGAAATTAATTTCACACTTTTTCACAGTAAATGTTATTTATTGTAATACATAATGAAATCCAACAATGCAGCTCAGGGGTAACATTAACAGACAGATATGCACTAACAGCATTTTCATTATAGAAATGTCAACACTTACATGAGAAATCAACAGCTGACTAACAACAATCATCTGCTTTTACCAGCTGTTCTTGGAATTTTGAAACTCTCTGTGCTTTTAATGTATCTGCATTACTTCATAGCATTAGATATAATTTTACATGCAGAGCCTGACTGGTTATTTTGATAGCTACAAATAACTTATATAGCTTGCTCTACAGAGAACAAATAATGAAATTTCCCTTTACATGTTTAAAACAGTATAAAAATATTGGCTGAAGAATGAATAATAGAAGCGGGAACAGATTACGAAGTCATTTGACATTGACCTACCTGCAAAACATTTTTAATACAAATATGTTTAATCTATTTTTTTTCCAACTGACAGTGTCAGAAAGTAAATCTTGGGTGAACACTGCTATTCCATATTCCTACTCTATAATCTTCGTTGAACCACTAAGTTCAAAAATCACTGACCCTGCAAAGATGCAGGTCAAGCTGCTTTTCTGAGAGCAGTTGATAAAAAAAATTCAATTGTTAGAGATAAGAGCCTACATTTTTCAGACTACATTAATAGGGCCACAAAGAACAGAATTCCAAGGGTTAGTAAATATGATTTCTAAGTCTACCAGTCATAAATATAGAACTGTTTGTACACATATCCTAAAAAGTTTTACGGTTTTCTAGGAATATTGAACTTCATTTGAACAATTCCAAAGACCACTGTGTAGTTTACTGATACTGCCCTATCTACGTAGATACTGTACTATCGACATAGAACAGTGAGTTCCCTGTATATGAATGATAGAAGAATCTGTAAACAATCTTTAAAGTTATGTCCAATGCATTTCTTACTTAAGGCATTGTTTTTCTATGTAAATAAAGATTTTATTACTTTGCCAAAAATATTGTTCACCTGAATAATAATTTTTATTCTATAGCAATTCAAGCATCTGCATCGTATCTGTTTCTCAGACAGAAATAACACCTGCGGTAATAAAATGAATCCATTTTTATTAAGCATTTTAAAAATGCTGAGACCAAAATCTGAACAAAAGTACAAAATATATTTTATTTTGCATGTAGCAAAGCCTTGAAAAGCAGCTAATTAAGAAATATCTTACTAGAATCTAAGAAACCTATGAATCTTAAATTGTAGAGTTATATTACAAAGGAAATCGTACACAAGACTAATGATTCTTTAATTTTATTAAATGAAAACTACCTATCAATAAAGGACTTGAAATCCTACAATTGTAATTTTATTACTAATGATTCTGAGAGAGCCCTATTATGTAAGTACACTGTCAAACTTCTACACTTAGGTAAAGCACAAGAAAAAACCATCAGATTTTCAGGGGGGTGTTTAGCGTGGGGGGTTTTCCTAATTTTTGACTTATAAGATTTAATTTTGTATGTCACATTTCTAAAGAATATTGTTCTACTGAAGTTGTGAACTTCTTGTATGTGAATGAAATATTTTATTTTGTGGAAAATATATAAATATTAATCTGGGTTTCTCCTACAGGAATACTACTGCACCCATTAATTCATAGAGTAACTTTTCATGTACAGAAATTTATAAACAGATATATTGATTTCCCAAATGACTTCTAAAGAAGAAAACAGAGGCAACTAGTATCAGAATATTAGACATCTTTCTTGTTTCTGCACTAATGAGTGTCTTGAGACACTGATTGTTGAACAAAGCAAGGGTTCCATTCCTCAACAATTCATCATAAACCCAGAACCATCTCGCCATCCCAACCAAAACCCCTATTTTTTTAACTTTCGAAAATTACATGAACAGCTGTAAAATGTACAAATTAACTTCCTTTTGGAGGGGAATTTTTCCTACTCTTCAGAACAGTAGCTACAGAAACGCTCTGTACTTGAAGATTGTATCTGATTTTTGTTTTAGCATTCCACAACAATATTTTAATTCTTTCTGCCCAGTATATCCAATGAATAAGGTAATTTATTTTCCTGTCAGATTTGTGTTTAAAAATTAATTTTTTATTTACTCTTTCTACATGGGAAACCAAAAAAACCCTAATCTATATACAAGATAGAAATACAACGTACCAATAGAGTAGAAAAGATAGGAAAAGAATAGAAATTTTGGTGAATCTGTGCCTCTACCTTTCATGAAAAAAAGTATTTTATATGACTTACATGCAAAATAATTGCATACCAATGAAGATGACAGGAAAGGTACTGCAGCACTGTCATTTCTGTAATTCTTGGGTTTTCAGAAGTTGCTTCTTATCAAGTTAAAGCTCAGATCTTGTTGAAAAGTAGGTCAGCATTTTTGTAAAAGTATCCCCCTAAGATTAGGTTCCAGGAGCTGGGTGGAAGTGTTTAGTTACATATTATTTTTAAAACCTTGTCTTTAATATTTAAATTATTTGTTCATAAATTGACACCATATCTTAGATAAGTTTGTTCTTTCCAGTGTAATCTAAACACTTAGAGACATTCTCTTAGATCATGCTATTCTCTTAAGTAATTTAATTTTTCAGAATTCAGACACCTAAAAGTAGCCAAACCAAGCAACCTTATATATTATTTTATTGCATAATATTTCTCCATTTTATGAGGGAAAAATAAAATATTTGACAAGGGACATGGGGTGGCAAGTGAGTTTCTACCCATTTTTCAAGAACATTCCTTCAGGTCTTAGTCTTTATGAAAAATATGTTCATACCTAAGAAGACAGCTGTTTACAGTAAGGATCATTAACTGTGTTTATTAAAATGCAACTTTTGAAAGCTTTGAAGATATTAATGATGGTAAAACCTTTAAAAATTCATAAAGTCAATTTCAATAGCAAACAAGAGATACAACATTTGTTTATACATCTGAATTTCCATGTTAGAAAATCAGACCAGAAAACTAGTGGGAAGAGACTATCACGATATTTTGTCATTGTGTTTTTCTGGATGTTTCTTTTTTGAAGGCTTCTCTTCGCAGACAGACCAGTGATAAAATGCAAATTTTAATCTAAAAATTAAATTCCATAAAACGTTTTCTAACACAAAGGAAAAAATAATTAGTTATTATTATAATAATAGTTATATTTATAATTAGAACGCTATAAAAGTTTTAAAATAAAGGTCAAAACACACCCCCAATTTATATGAGCGCACAAATTTATAAAGGCATTATTTTATTAAAGGCAGATTTCAGACCTAAGCTCTTGCAATTAATAGAGTTCAGATGTAAACTTAGGGCTCAAAATGGCCTTCATTAATTGCAGATGGTAATTCAAAGCAATTTACCTTACAGTTGAAAAAAACAAGCACGATAATATGTTTGGGGGGGGGGATCTCCCACCTTTTTTCCTTTCCTTTCAGTACTGCAAAAACAAAACAGGTGTCTGCTTGGTAAACGCTTATGAAATTCAAGGCTGTCATTTACATATTCTCATTCATGTTGTATACTGGTCCAAAATAATTGAGCAATTTTTGGTCAGACATATTCTGTCACACACTGTTATATGACATCGATGGAACCTAAATACATTCCCTGGAGATTAATTTAAAAGCATTTACCACACAAACAATTTACAACATTTTAGTGTTTAGACAATGATTTGTAAGGCTTCTAACACAGTTTGGTGGTATTAGCAGAAGTTATCTATAAAAACAATTCTAAAAAAATGCATGTTACAGTTGGTTTTGTGATGTCATTAAACCTTTTATTATTGAATTTGCATGGCAAGATTTGAAGGGGTCTGGGCAGACAGCTGCAGGGATGGCTTCTATGAGTAGCCTCTAGAATCTTCCCCCATGGTCCAGTAAAGCAAGTGCCACCTGGCTCCAAGATGGACCCATCACTGGCCAAGACAGAGCCCATCAACGATGTTGGTGGTACCCCTGGGATAACATATTTAAGAAGGGGGAAAAAGTTATTGTGCAAAAGCAATTGTGGCCAAAGTAGAGAGGTATGAGGTCATGTAAGAGAAAATGCCTTACAGACACCAAGGTTGGTGGTGGGTATCAGAAGGAGGGGGAGGAGGTGCTACAGGTGCTACAGCAGATTCTCCTGCAGCCCCCGGTGAAGACCATGTTGAGTCAGGCTGTTCCTCTGCAGCCCATGGGGATCCTCGGGGTAGCAGGTGGATGTGCCTGAGAGAAGGCTGTGATCCTGTGTGGAGCCTGTGACTGGGTGTGAAGCCTGTACTGGAACAGGCTCCTGGGAAGACTTGTTGCCTCATGGAGAAAGAAGCTCGCACTGGAACAGGTTTGCTGGCAGGACTTGTGACCCCATGGGGGACCTGTGTTGGAGCAGCTCGTGAAGAGCTACAGCCCTTGGGTGGGACCCCACACCGGAGCACAGGAAGCATAAGAAGGAAGGGGCAGCAGAGACGTGATGAGCTAACAACACCCGTTCCCCATCCTTCTGCCACTGGAGAGGGGAGGAGGTAGAGAGCAAAGTTAAGCCAAGAAGGTGGGGGGTAAGACATTTTTAAGTTTTTGTTTTATTTCTCATTATCCTACTCTGATTTAATTGTCAATAAAGTAAACTAAGATGATTTTGTTTCTCTCATGATGGTAGTTGGTGTGTGATCTCTTCCTATCTTTACCTTGACACATGAGCTTTTAATTTATTTTCTCTTTCCCAGTCCTTTGAGGAGGGGAGGAGTGATAGAGCAGGTTTGGTAGGCAGCTGGCATCCTGCCAGAATCAACCCACTGCAAGATAACTTTTCATTTGCACTAGTAATTCATTCACCTAAGCTGCCCTGTTCCCCTGAGCAAAAGATCATCTTATCTCAAAAGGAACTTTTACACAATCAGTTTATCTCTTAACCCATAACTTCAGTTAACAGTGTCCTAGGCTTCTGTAAAAAGCATTTTCTTGCAAACAAATTTACCAGCACATAACAAGCACCAGATTTCTTTATGATGCTTTGGGAGGGCTTTTTATACGACTGTTTCTGGGCTCTAATTGGAATTGTAGAAAGCTGGAAACGAAATGTCAGACCACCTAAACATCTCAAAGTATCAATTTTTGCAGCTTGGTTGGTTAGAGGAGGGTGTTGGTGATTCTATACTTATTTTTTCTTGTTACAAACAGTGATTTACACCACCATTAATGGTTACAGAAAATAGGATAATGGTAAACACATTTCACTTGTGATGGTAGAATTCATATAAAATTCACCAATCACAGATTCATTAGATCTGAGAGAACTTCTTCTCAGAAAGGATATTTTTCAGACACTACTCAAGGCTTGCAAATTTTTGCTATTCTTACTATAGTTACATGTTTAAAAAAAGGAAATGGTACTGTTTTATTGTGTACTTTATTAAAAAAATTAGCTAATTGATAGGGTTTTTTTTTTCAATTCATGATATTGTAGGGACTACTGAACATAGTTTTATTGCTGAACACAATTTCAATTGTATGTCACAGATGCAGTGTTGTTTTGTAAAACTATGCAATGGTTCTAACTTGCATGTTGTTTTGAAAATCTGGCATGGTAGTAGTCTTTCTAAAACCAGTGTCTTCTCCAAAGAAGTGGAAATTTACCTCGCACCTTAACTGAATTTGCTAGAAATTGACCCCAAAACATGTAAAAATAAACCCAAGCAAATCAAAGCAATCAAAATGCAATTAGTTACTGCAACATAAATATTTATAAAGTTTGCAAGTGTAATTAAAATCTTAGTTAATATACAAATATTGTTTGATAATTTAAGAATTTTCTCTGATTTTTTTCCCCATATTTTGAAATTATTTTTCTGTGAGAGCCTATTGTGATCTTTATATGAATATCAGTTAGCAGAGGAGCAACTACAGTTTTTAACTTGCACGAAATGGAACCTAAGTGTATTCAGGTTCAGCTATCTTGATTTCCTGCATGAAACTAAAAAAAGAGAATGAAATGTTACAAATAAGGTATTTTAGGTTGTTTCTTTTTGTTTGGTTTTTTCATTATTGTTATTTATTTCGGCTTTCTAATATGGCTACTTGCTTGCACCAACAGCATGTATCTTATTTTTGAAGCTTCTTTGCAACACAGTGTGGAGATCACTGAACTAATAATACTCACCATTTTCTAAATGTCTGTATTACCAGGCACCCAATCTGGTAATTTCTACTGACATAAGTAAAACCCCTCAAAAAACAACAAAGTTCATTGACATAGATCTAGATCTGAACCTGACCAAGAATCTGTGCAGTGCACTGCATTGTACAGACATAACACCTTACTGTATACAACTTTAATACTGTAAATGGGCATGGAAATATTCCCTCTCCTCTCTGTTTCTGATTATATTAACACATTGGTCTCTCAAACCTAGTTAACATTACACTTTGACTTTGCTAGTGGCTGTTATGCAGAATTCAAGCATCTGACATCATGGGGTTTATATCAATATTCTAAAGAGCTGTATCATCAAAATGGTCAATTAAAGGCTTTAAAATATTTCATCTTAGCATTGACTAGTGCATTCTGTAGGATAAAAGCTGATTTATACTAATCATTCTTAATTACTGATATCCCGCATAGTATGAGAACACCTTTCAACAACCACTAGGAGGTAGATGTTCCATTTCCTGAAATAAAATTAAATGGTTTTGCCTTTTTATTTGAGTATAAAAATAAAAGAAAAAATAAAGAGCTAAGAAATTTTATTCATGTACAAGGAAGAAATAAATAGATATAGATATAACCCCCCCTCACACAAATAAAAAAGCCCACTCTCAGGGAAAGTACCACTCTTTCCAAGAACAACAACTTGCCCAGCTGTTAGAATAGTGACATTTTGCTTACACAGAATCTGCCTAGCACTTGCCCTAACTGCAGATCAATCAGCGGAAAAAACCTCTCACAAAATAATCAGTTAGGTATTCTTGGCACTGCTCTGTTTTGTAATCTAACACATTAGATCAGAAAGAAAATGTTGCTCATATTAATAATTGTATTAGTATTACGAACACGAGACTTTTGAATCTGTGGTCCCTGGGAGGGAAGGACTGTGAAAACCCCACTGCTTTGGAATTTCAGGCAGGTATCAGTCTGCCAAGCATTTTTATCAAATGCTTTATCTAAACCAATTGCTTGTATATATAAATAAAAATAAATACTGCAGAAAATTTTGCCACTAGGTCTTAAGAAATTTATTTGGTATACAGCACCAAGATCCACAGCATCAAGATCCAGGGAGTTGCAGAAGTGAAAAAAAGGCCTTCTATTTTCTCTTACAGGATCAACAGCAGCCTGCTGGTATTTTTGCTTGAGAACTAATAGACTTCATGACCTCAATTAAATTTAGCTAGTCAAAAGCTGTGAACATTAATATGGACAAAGTGCATCTCTTTCTTCAGTTACACCAAATGTCGCTACACATTTTGAGGTGAAAATTCCTGGATGCATAGGACTGCAGATCCATCACTTCTTATCATCCCTACTGCTTTGATAATTTTTGTTTTCCGTTCCATGCCCTGTGTCCTGCTCACCTGCAAAAGGAAATGAGTCATTACAAGTTTTCCTGCATATACGCAGAAATTGTAGTAAATGTTGGAGAGATGTGCAAAAGGAAGATACAGCATAGAAGTAGGATGGTATTTACAGATATAGTAGCAGCATAATCCGTTTTTGAAAATGCAGATTAGCTGACAGAAATTTAATAAATTCCTTCTGCTCACTTATGATAGTCAAAGACACTGCATCAGTGTGTAATTCAAAGGAACTGGATAATTTCATAGTACACTGAGGAAAACTGACTTGGCGTGGTTGACTTACTGACACCAGCTATCCTCCTGCTGTCACTTTTAATTCTCTATAAACCATTGTCTCTAACATCCCCTACTGCCAGAGATAATTTACAATCTGTGAATGATGGGGGTCATTAAGGACAATAGTATGCATTTTCTTGTATAATACCTGAAAACTTACAGGATTAAACCAATTGAGCAAAATGACAACTTTGAATTTGGGTTTCTAATAAAAAGATTGATCTCCAGTTATAATATAGCTATAAAATATAAGTACATCCCTATGAAATAAAAATATATGTATACCTGTGCTTTTTTTCCAGGTTAAACATACTCAGATTTTACTTCCATGTCTTCCCTGCAGAGAACACACATACACACATACAAACACACCCACACGCGAACACACAAATAACTAAGCATGGCCAGATACTTCTTCTCAGAAGTAGTTTGTGGCATTTGCCCTATATTTTTTTTTTAAAAAATACATTGTTAAATTCATTTTATACATCAGGTAAGGTCCGAGAAAAGCAAACTGCCTGCTACTGAAAAATACGCTACCTTTTCTTAATGGTGTTTGTAGATAATAGTAACTATATCTGTTTAATAGCAAAACAAATATTTTTTAGTTTGTTTTTGACAACTAGAACCTCATTCGCCATCCTAATTTTTCAGTTTTACATCACAGTAAACTCATTCATATCAATGGATTTATAGAGAATGGATATATGCATAAAGATGGACAATTAAAGCCAAGTCTACAATAGTGGGAATTATACCTTTTGAGAGAGAGAAGGAAAGAGAAAAGGAGAGAAATTTCAACAGACATAAAATATTCTGTTAAATTTTACAATTGGTAATTTTTCTAGTCTGAACCTGATTCCATCAAATGAAAATACAAAGTTTGTAAGAAATTATGAAAGCAAATCACTTTTAAACAGCCATGTTGCACTGGTCATTCTGTTATACTATATATATATATATTACATATTCCTTTAACTATCTCTTGACAGTAAGAGCTGAGAAAAGCAGCCCATGCATACAAACTCACTCGCACAAAAGCAGCAGTGTTAAAAAAATCAACTGCAACTTTGCATATGTGGTGTGCTTGTTTAAGACACTGTTCAAGTCACAGCAGGGACATAGTTCTCAGGCAAAGAAAACAAGCTGTGGAAATGACGGGGACCCTGGAGAAAGAGCTCTAATACAGGATGAAGAGTTATTCTCAAGGTACAAACTAGGGCTCTCCCAGCATACTTCCTTTACAAATTTTCAGCTTACTTGATGATATCTCCAAAAAGGGGTAATATCATCACTAAAAGAAAGAAGGGTATGTACCATTACCTCAAATATATTTTCATACTGTCATGTGTTAATTTGTATTGGAAACTCTATTCTAATCTGCGTATTGACTGAGATATTTGTTTGCCTAAAGAAAAGTTTAAGGAGCCACAATGTCTCAAAAGATTGTGTGGCTTTCTCTTCAGGAGCAGATGCAAAATACAACTGTAGCACTAAACAGAAGGATCCCCTAAAATAAGCAGTATCCGTTCTTTTAAAGACACACTTGTGATAAGTTCTCAGAAAACGCTTCACTGCTCCAAAGACATAATTATCAATGAGAAGCTGAAAGCAAAAAGCAGTGCCTGTGAAACTGTGTTTCTTAGAGCAAAATACTCCACACAGCCAAGAAGCTGTCAATAATAGACCTCACTAATACTAGGAGAAAGCTTAACTGGATTGATTTCAGTGAAACTAGGTACTTGTTTTTAGGCAACACAGATCTGAAATGTGCTATGTTAAAAGTGATAAAAGTCATGCTGACATATGGAGGGATTTCAATCTCTTTGGTCCACCCTGTATTTTGACATCTAGGAGTCTAGCCAAATGTAATTTTGTGATGGCTGCCAAATCAGTAGGAAAATATCACAATCAACCCTAGTTAATTAATAGACCCCATCTTCAGTCAAGTCAAGATGAACCAACCCATCCCCCGAAGTGTTCAGCCTGGTTGGATGGGGCCTTGGGCACCCTAATCTACTGGGTGGCATCCATGCCTAGGGCAGGGTGGGTTGGAACTATATGGTCTTTAAGGTCCCTTCCAACCCATTCTATGATCCTATGAACTACTGCAATCAATTTAAGGGCCAAGAACTTCTTGTCCTGAAGTAGAAACTGTTAACTGGATTGAAAATACGAGCTGTTCTAGGTAATGTTCATTTCATTGTGATCTTACAATACACAAGTTTCACTGTGTTTAGGGTTTTTTTGTCTGTGCCTGTCTGTTAACTGTCTAATTTATGTATGTGGATGTTGGTACAAGTGTTATGTAAATATGACATTTCTCAGTCATCTATATTAAATTATAAGACTATATAATACTTTGTTTTGTTTTTCCTGATAAGTAACAAAAGAAAAAGGAATACTAGGAATGTGGTTGACACTTTACACATAAGAAAAACTCAACAAAATTAATTCCACTTTATTTTAGCACTAATGTTATGGTGCTGTCTATTTCTGTCTTCAACTTCCCCTGTACATTGATACCTCTTGTTTCACAACATTTTAGCATTCAAGATCTTCCTGTTAAAGAGATTTTTTTTCCCCGTAATTTATAAGGTGTCTCAATCTCTTTTCCTAAACTCTTAAGGAAAAGTATGTTCTGATCTTGATTCACCTTTCAATAAATATTATCTGATCACTAGTATGAAAGACATAAAAATCTTCTCAGGATAGTTCATATACTAACCTTGTACATATTTCTCACTTCTTCCCATCTAAGATCAGCCCAGAAGAAGAATATAATCTTAGTTATTCACACCAATCTTCAGAAGGAGATGTGCTCTAACACCAGGATGGAAGTGGATTGGTGATTTGCATAAACAGTATGACTGTCTTTTATGTTGAGCACTTTCAAAGAAAAGAATCATCTAGGCAGCTAGCTTAACCGACTGCATGTTTACAAATTTAATTTTTTTAATGTGATTGCATATCATATTTTTAATATGATATGAGAAAAAGGTGAACACTTCAACTTTCCAAATTTCTTTTTGATTCTTTTTGATCTTCAAAACAGATAAATTTTTATACATCCATAAAATTTTACTTTCAAACAAATCACTCAGGACAAGTCACCCTTGTGCCTCATGCAGGAGCATTAAGAAAAAAAAAAGTGATACTAGTAGGTCATTTGTTGCTGTGGGGGATGGAGGCACTCAAGTGCTGGCTTGGTTTGCTGTCTAGGGTAGTTGCTTCATGGGGATTCTCTTGCAGGATGTGGTGGAGAGATAGTCAAAGCTTGCGTGCCCCTCTGACTGTTAGCCCCTGCTGTTTTTCCTTGTTGGAACCAGTTATACTAAAAGAGGCAACCCGGAGCATAGCAGATGTGACTACACAGATCTGGAAGCAACAACCAGGGCACTGGGACCTGGGTGGTGTTATCCTGAATCCTGCATGTGACAGAAAAAGGTGCAAAAAAAAAGGTAGCTGTTGAGAAATACGATAAATGCATTTCCAGTTCAAAAAGCTCCAGTTCAAAATGATATATGAAAGTCCAGAACATTTAATTTTTGTGTAATACTGATGGGTGGCTACAAACAAACTACACAAGAAAGTTCTGAGTTGAAGAACAGCATGTTTTCTATGGTTAACGTGAATTCTCATGAAAAAAGTAGTAAACAACCTGAAAGAGACATTCCTTGAAAAACAGTCCATTAAAAACCTTAGATAAAACCACCATCAGAAATCTAGATAATACTACACAGGAAAAAGAATATATACTAGGTTTTGTTTTATATTGTTTTATTTTGAAAGAGGACAAACTGATCAGTGTCAGTATTTCAAGCTGTTAGCTTTGGTTTTACATCTTGAAGGCAAGAAACTAACTTCACTAAGAGGTCTATAATTGCAAAAGAATTCTTGTTTGAGTGGATTAATTTTAACTTGTTTCAAATTTCCTTGTTATTTGGAGCAAAAGAATATTATATGTCAACAATTTCATTTGTTAAAATTGCTGTGAACTTTGCTTTTGTCAGCTTGCCAGTCTAGAGCTGTTTTACATGAAATAGGAGGTTTATTTTATAACATCATAAAGATGCCTATTATAACATGCATTGTAGTATGCATTAAGTAGAAAATTGAAATATGAACAACGCATCCAAAATGGGCTCAAGGTAACTTTCTTTACATAACCTTATTACAGTCCAGAATTCCCAAACTTTTATGAAAATTTACTAATTATTATGAATTTTTTCCCTTCCCAGGAACAAGCATTTTAAATCTGGTAAAAAGGCTGGATGTAAAGCAGCCTTTTTTCCCCCAGAGATCCTTTGCTTCCTTATAAATGATCTAGAACTATGGTATTGGACAGGGATTTGTGTTGAGTGATGGTGGGATTGTCTGCATAAAATAGTCTTTTCCATACTGCTGTGTGTAATCTCATGTAATTTTTTCACAGACTGCCTGTTGAGGAAGTCACAGACTGCCTGATGAAGCTGGTAGTGACAGAGACTAACAGATCTGTATCGCCATAGTGGAGCTGGTAAAATAAGCCTCAAGGAGCAGCAGGAAAGAGATAGGGAGATGCTGAAACATTGTAAAAAAATCTCTGAAAATAAGAGTAGTTAAAGACCTAAACAGTGTTTTATTTTGTACTTGTGAAGTGGTGTCAAGGGATAGCCATTTAGCAGGTGGGTTTTTTCTGATATTTTGTGTTATTTTAACAGTATTCCATTAAGCAGGCAAGTTAGACATACCAATAAATTACTGCAGGACCTTGATGACTACTGAGGAAGTCACTCAGAGGTGTTACAGATGACAGAGGAAGTCACTCAGAGATTGAAGATGATTGAAAAGATGAGGATGTTCTGACACCGCAGACAGTAGAGAAGTTAAGGACAAAGAGCCCACAAAGTGCAGAGGTTGTGGTAAACATTGCATTCCTCCACAAACAACGAAGTATCATGGAGAAGGAGAGGAGGAGGAGGGGAATAATGACCTACAGGTTTTTCGCTATTGAAGTTCTACACTACCAATACAAACATGGCAATTTCAAATAGTGAAGACAATTGATTTCACTGGCGTATGCATGAAACTCTTCAACAGAGCTGTCTAAGAACTTTCAAAGCAATATCAAAGTGTTTTCCTAGTAGGGAGAAAATATATCTAGATATACCCGTAGAAACATTCAGAATAAAGAAATCATGCAAAATGAATTAGAACCTTTACTAATCCAATCGGATAAATACTTAAAAGGAAGGTATGTAATTAATAAAATTGTTTTAACCCTTCAGTGCAATTCTGGCAAGAAAAATAAATCGCTGATTTTGAAAGACTCATTCCCATCCTAGGGGTCTTGGTTTAGCTACATAGATTTACGTCCCTATTGTGTCTGTGAATTTTCTTATGGGAATATTAGTAATATCTTCATGGCTATTATTGCACTAGTTCTGTTTGAACCAGCTCTGAGACATCACAGTTCTGTTGAGACCATTTTCAGCTTCCAAAGCATGGGAAGAATGCCTCTCTTCATGAACATGTTCATTAGCAAACTAAAAGCTATTCTGAGAAGCATTTCACTTTCCTTTATAGACCTTTGCAAGTCCATGGTTTGTAGTAGAAAAGACTTCGAAAGTAATCCTTTTCGTAATAAGTATTTGGGGCTCAGATAATCCTAGCAATGAAGTCTCTAGGTTATTTTAGAATTTTTAAACACTCAAGTCCATTTATCAGGTACAACATCTGCTTGAACTTATCACATGCAACAATTAAACTGAACTGTTTCAATTTTACACAACGTTTTGATCTCCTTTTCCATCTCCAGCTAACTGTATTTCCTTTGAAGCTGATGACTGAGCTGTGAATACACAGCTGGTTTTTTTTCACTATTTCCCAATACAAGCAGATTAGCTGGAACTAATAGCTGTAGTTCTGGCTGGGCTTCTGGTCTACTGCTGGATGTTGGGAGATCATGTACAAATTGGCCAAATGCTGAAATCTCACACCAGAAAAATCTTTTAGTCCAAGGAACCAAGCAGAGCAAAAGCTGTAATCACTACCACTACTAATTTTCTCTGTTTTCTATAGCTGTAAACCTGAAGTAAGTGGAAGATTCTATTAACCTGGCCAGCATAAGGATGTGAAGTATAAAGATTGGTAACTGGGCATTTGTTTTCTTACTTTCAAGTTATTTATGCTTGCATTCAAAACTGATGAACACCTACACACAAAAGAACAATGTTATTAATGCATCATTTATGACTTTAGTTAATGTCCTCTGCAAATTAATGTTTTTAAGCTTCTTATACTGAGAAAACTTGAAGTATATCATGAATATTATTATTTCTTATTCTCCTTCTTGTAGTAAACAAGACAGGACAGTCAAACAAGTCAAACAAGACAATACAGTCAAATATTTTTCACATTGAAAATTGGAGAAAATAACTTCTCAAAACTATCTTGGCAGGTGTCATCATCCATTCCCACTGAAATCAAAAGCTTTCCCATCCGTTTGTATGGAATCAGTCTGAGAAAAGTAAGTTGCTTATCTATTTTATACAGTTTTCACTGTTTTACTAAAAGTACTCTTCAAAAGGATCCCTTTCTATTGACCAATTTGTATTTATCAAATAAACGCAAATATTTTATCCCTTTCCACAGTTTACTTAAACTTTGAATATTGAGTTTTATTCAAAACATACATCTATTTTAGCTTATATAATAATAGACAAAAATCATATGTGTGTCCAAGGCACTGATATATTTTGAATACAAGAGTGTAGGTTCTTGACCTCATACAACCTTAAAACTTATGTGTGAATTGTGTTCTCTGACCAAAATTAATTCAAGTTAGAAACTTGAATAATAATAATAATGCTGGGCATTTATATTTTCATGTGAAGCCCTGAACATCTATCCACTAGTAAAGATTGACAAGAAGGAAAAAAATTCCTGTTTTTCATCCAAATCAAATTGCTTCTAATTTCGTATAAGAAAAAGACTTGCAAGCAATCACTTTTCTAAGTAAACCCAATGTGCAGCTACAATTTGGGAAAAAATAATGCCTACAGATTAGAAAAAAGCAACCTGAACTCTTGCACTTAAGAATATGACATTGCTTCAATTTGTCAAAGATTTTTTCTGTCTAAAAAGGAAATGAATCACAATTACTAAGGATAAAATTTTATTTTTAATAATAAAATTCCAGTTATATACTAAAATAAAATACATATTCAAATTCAAGTCCTGTGATCTCTCAATGTGGTACAGTATAAGTACACATTAATGTACCACTAACCTTTATTCCTTTTGAGATAACAATTAATCAAACAAATGTCATCTTTAAAAGAAAACCTGAATAATTATTTTCTACTAAAAGAAAACTTTTATAAAGGAAGCCACACAGAAGGGTAAGCAAAGTTGTCAGCATCACCTGTCTATTAAAACAACATGAATGTCTGTGTTCTTTGAAGAAGGCCATAGATTTACACTGTTCTTCACTTCAATAAGGAACGACAGTGAACTGTGAAGCTATTTTGACTAACATGAGCTAAACTACTGTTCTGGAGTAATTATGAATCAATTGTTTCCACACTTTTGTAGAAGCAGAGGGGGCAAAATTGTTTTGGAAGCACCTTTTCTTTCAAGTGGATACCACTCTTTTCTTTCCAACAAGTACTCATAAGAGCTGAATAATCCTGATGGGTTTGGTGTTTTTTGTGGTTGGGTGTCTTTGGTTGGTTGGTTGGTTTGTCTTTAGACCCAGTGCATGTGAGATACTTCAGTAGACACATATTTAATTTCTCCATGTGCAATACTGTGAAGTAAAGAAAGAAGGAGAAATTTTAATTCCAGATGAATGATCTTTGCAACCATTATGGTACCTACCAGTTTAACCTCTGATGCTTAGTAATAATTTTCCTTATAAACCCAATATGGGTATTTGTTTTATCCCTCTTTTTTTACTAGTTTTTATTGGCTTTTATTGTTCTGTTATTTGTTGTTCTCATTAAAAATCTCATTCTTTCTTAAACCAGTTTTCACTAATAAAATACTTTGTTTAAAGCTAACTGTGATCATGTGGAATTCCCTACTTCTGTAGCTTCTCAAGCTATTTTTGACGTCCACAAGCTGTTGCAATTGTTAGAAGAAACAAATCGGGGACCATGAAAACCTCAATGGTGTAGAATTATTGGCAAATATTATTTTTAATGGGCCTTGACTGTACAGTAACTAAAGGCTTAATGTAGCTGAATAAATAACTGATTCATTCTATCTTAGTCTTAAGTTCTTTTGGGGTTGGGTTATTTAATTATTATTTTCATTTTGATTCATGGCAAGGTTCAAACTCACAGTGGAATTTTGGAAGTATATTTTCCTGTCGAATTATTGAATTTCTAAAGATATTGTTGTTATTTTAATGACTTTGAGTGTTTTTGTGTATCAAACCTTCTCTCTTATCCTTCTTAAATGTCCCAAAACATAGTTCAAAACAAAATAAAAGAAGAATATTTGGTTTGTAATTACGGAGGAGGGGAAAAAAGCTTTCTGACTAGAATTAGCATTCCTGGAAACAGGCATTTATAATGCAAATACTGCTAGAACCTTTCTGTAGTTGTGCTGCAACCTGGACAATGTTAGGAGGAGCATTATGCATGGGAGACATACAGTTTTATGCTCTAGAATACCCACAGACTAGCAAGGCATTCTCCATAATTTACTTTTATGAGCTTCAGTTTAAAATTAATTTTACGAACTTAATGGTTTGGGAAATTATTATGGGAAACAATAATTTAGAGTTGACCTTTTCTGAGCTACCTGTTACTTGATTGGTTTAGCTAGCAATGTCTTTAATTGAATTTGTCAGCAACAAAAATATGTGTGCTAACAGCTGCTGACTTAAATTTTATAATTATTGTTATTACCTTAGATAAAAATTTAAGCAGGCAAAAAAAGAGTGGGAGTAGAACAAAGTCACCTACAACAGCACAGAATGAACGTCTCAATGAAAAAGTTTTAATACTCATTGATTCTTTAGAAATATATTTCTGCATTAGAAGAAGCTGCAGCAAATATTTGTCATTTAGTAAAAAGGAATCACAAGCATATATCAGATGATGTGGGTAAAAAATTATTATATACGTGTTATTTCCTTAGCCAGAGCTACATATTATCATCAGAAAAAATACTTTCAAGTTCAGTCTCAAATTCTGCAAAGCTTAACTGTTGCTTATCAGCTCAAAAATGTTTCTTGCAAGGTGCTGCACACAGGTCTGGGCAACCCATAGTACCACAACACAGGCAGCAGGATGAACAGATTGAGCAGTCCTGCCAAGGAGGACTTGGATGTTCTGTTCGATAAGAAATGACCTTGCAGCCCAGTTCTAGTCTGTAATGAAAGCAGCGTGGTCAAGGGAGCTTATTTGCCTTGTGAGACTGCACCTGAAGTGCTGCATCCAGCTCTAGGATCCCCAGCACAGGAATGACATCGACCTGTTGAAGCAAGTCCAGAGGAGGCCACCAAGATAATTAGAAGGATATAGTGCCTCTCCTACAAGGAAAGGCTGACAGAATTGGAATTGTTCAGCCTGGAAAAGAGAAGGCTTTGGAGTGATCTAATTGAAGCCTTCCAGTACCGGAAGGGAACCTACAAGAAAGAAGGGGAAAACTATTTACAACAACATGCAGTGACAAGACAAGGGCGATGGCTTCAAACTTGAAGAGAGTATGTTTAGATTAGGTATTAGGGAAAAATTCTTTACTGTGAGGGTGGTGAAGCACTGGAACAGGGATCCCAGAGAAGTTGTGGATACCCATTTCTGGAAGTGTTCAAGGCCAGGTCGAATGGAACTCTCAGCATCCTTGCCTAGTAAAAGGTGTCCCTGCCCATGGTAGGGGGTTGGAACTAGATGACCTTTAGGTTCTCTTCCAACCCAAACCATTCTGTGATTCTATGAAATACCGACTTGGTCTTTGACACAATTTGTTCATTGTATAATGAATTATGGGAGTAATATCTATAGCTGTTTTATTTTAAAGAGATATTCTGAAAATCTCTAATTAAAATAGGACAAAGCAACACGACAGCTGAATTTATATAGAAAAACATTATATCAAAAAATGAAATTCAATTCCAGATAATTCAGTTCTCATCTATTAATATTTAAAAAATAATTTGGCACTGATTTTTGAGCAGGGAATTCCTGGGTTTTGTTTGTTTGCTTGTTTTTAAACTTTTTGAGGTATCTCTTTGTCATTAATTCATAGAGCAAAGAGAGGAATCAGGAAATGTGTCACTGTCTTCTAGTATGAAATGAAGAATTTTTGGAGAATAAACAGCAGCTTCATTCAAATGTATTCTTTCTTTCACCCTATCTGACAATCCCTTTTGTAGTTTTTTTTTAAAACGGTGTTTTTTCTAATCTACTGCCACAGAAGCAGACAAAATGTTCTATGTTACTTCTAAAGAAAAACTGTTTGAGGAAGCATGACATTCACCAAGGCAATTGAACACGTGTGAAATTAACTCCAACTCAGACACCAAAACAATTCAGGGTCAGGCCTTCTGACTTTCCTAGAGGAGATTCTTTTTTCTATTGCCATTACTGCAACTCTTCCCTTTGTTACCTAATGTATAGTTTAAATCTGGTTATTGGGACATAAAAGCACTGTATACCATTGGGAATATCTATGCTTACTGTATTTGGATAACATGGGATTTATCAGATGCATTAAAACAAGGTAAGAACCAGCCAGCCTGATTTAAATGAAGCAGCTTCATGGTTCCGCTGGTCAATATGAATGGACTATATGAAGTGATAAACAATGAATGACAAAGATTTTTGGAGCAGAACTCTACATCCAAAGTCATTCTTCTTCTCTAATGTTTCTGAAATTATAAATTTTGTATTTTGTTTAATATATTGCAACAAATTATGTAAATACATTTCAAATTGTGGGGCTTAAAAAAAAAAGTGCTATTGTATTCCAGTCTTAGAACTGTCACCATGATCACTAATGTATCTTATAAGCAATTTCTCCTAATTTAGGAACATCCTATTTCAGGGACATAGGGTCTTGTGCTATTGCCTATAAAATAAATTTATGTACGAAAAGACATTTTGCTCTAAGTATACAAGATTTCTGGTTTTGGTTTTTTGGTTTTGTGGTTGGTTGTTTTTTTTTTAGTTTTCTCAGCTGTGAGATAACAACATATCTGAGAAGATCCTGTACTGCTCACGGACACAAGCAATTTATGAAAGAATTTTTTTAATGCACGCAGTATCATAAAGAATAAATATGGAAAAACAGTAGAAATCTGATCCTTTAAATAGAAAATTCAAATAATAATCCAAGTAAAAAGTTGATGCCATTGTATTCTTTGCTGCCATTTGGAAATTTTAAAAGGTTTTTAGCAAACTAAAAATAATATTTTTCTTATATCTTGCAACAGCGCATCTTGCATTGGATCATCTATAATGAAATATTGACTACTCTGCAAGTATTTTCAGAAATCAATTTCTACCAGTAATAGTTGTATAATGAAAATGAGGAAACTCAGATTTTAAAAACCTATGCAGGAAGCCAACGATTGTGGTGGTATAACATCAACCTGTTAGGGACTTGTTTTGTACTGTGGCTATGAATCCCATGACACAAGTCATGTTGTACATCACAGTGACACAATTCATTTAAATTCTTTCTATGTGATAGCATGTTTCTTATCAGAAACATATTTCCATTCACCTCATAGAGAGACAGTATAGATGAAAGGGTGTGAAGACAAACACTTTGAATAAATTACTTTTGCTAAGTACTTGATATTATTCTTCACCTCAAAACAGGTAAAAACAGAAAAATCCACTATTCATGATTTCTAGTAGAATGTCATTATGTTATCATCAGCGGATTCAGATGTAACAGCTACATGTCTAGTTTTAAGCAGGTAAAAAAGCATTTTTATACTTCCAAACTGTCATCCATATTACTATAGGAAATCAGAACTACAATCATGAATCATCTCAACTAGAGAAACTAAATATAGTTATTTATAACATCAAAGGCTGTTGAAAACACAGAGCAAGCAGACAAAGAAAAGTAAGGGATTTTTGCCCTTCTGGGATCTTGAATATTGGGTCAATTGTTAAAATATTAAGTACAGCTTTTTCATACAAGACTTCAGAAAAAAGTCAAACCTGTGGTATCTTTTTAACATATGCATTGTCAGCTATGGGGTCACTCAGCATTACTATTCATGTTTACTGAAAGAATAATGAAAATATGTGGTAGTCTGAGGTTTGATTTGAGTGGTTTCCAGAAAAGGAAAGTTGATAAAATTTATGACAGGCTCTCTAACAGAAAGAGAGAAGAACACACAATATGTTATATATAACACAATGTGTTATAACATGTCAGAATTGTATATGTTACAATATTATAATACTTAAAAATCTAAAAGGAAGTCTAACAACTGCAATAACACTGAACATAGTTTTCCTGCTTTTCTATTTTGAAATGGCTGACTCTAAAGTCCAAATATGCATGTAGAACACAGTCTAAATGATTATTTAGTGACATTTTTTTCTCTGAAGAAAGTCAATTGTCTCTCAAGATCTGACCAGGATATAATAAAAAAGGAACACATGTGAAAGTAACTGCACAATCTTATTCACTAATCCCCAACAACTGTAATTCTCTGAAGAGAGATCGAAATAAAAATACTGAGCATTTGAGAAGTAGTGAAAGTGCATTTGGATTCAAAATAGGAAAGATAAATGAAAAAAAATCACTCTGGATGCCTTTCATTCAGCAGTCTTGTATCTCATAACTTGCATAGGGTACAACAGATCTTCAGCCTCTCTCTATTCTGGAAAGTTTATCACCGTCCTAGGTCACATGATAATTAGTTGGTCTTAGTTTTACAGATATAACCTACTTTCACCAAGGTCAACTGTACTAATCTCTAAAAAAGAAATGCATTACAAAATGTTTCCAGCTGGTTCCTGGGAAACATTGATGATAACTTTCTGTCACAGGTAGTGAAGGATCCCAAAAGGAATGGTGTGCTGCTCGACCTCATACTAATAAACAAGAAAGTCCTTGTTGATGATGTGAAGGTTGGGGACAGTCTTGGCTGTAGCAACCATGAGATTGTGCAGTTCTGTATTGAACGAAGAGGTATCAGGACAGTGAGCAAGATTATAGCCATTGACTTCAGAAGAGCTAATTTTACACTCTTTAGGAATCTTTGTGTAAGAATCCCACTAGAACAGGACCTGCAGGGAAGAGGGCTCCAAGAGACATAGTTGATATTCAAGGATCACTTTCTCCAGGCTTGAGAGTGATACATCCCAATGAGAAAGAAATCAGGCCAAGGCGGCAAGAAACCTCTGTGGATGAATAAAAAACTCCTGTCATTATTCAAGCGTAAACAGGAAATACACACGAGATGGAAGTGAGGTTAGGTCACTTGGAGTGAATATAGAGAGATGATCAATGTAGAAATGAGACTGGAAAGGCCAAGGCCCACCTAGAATTAAATCTGGCCAAGAATGTAAAGGAGAACAAAAAAGGTTTTTCAAATACACAAATAATGAAAGGAAAGCGAAAGATAATATAGGCCCATTGGTAAATGGAGAGGGGACTCTGGTGACAGGATGTAAGAAGACAGAGTTATTGAATGCCTTCTTTGCATCAGTCTTCACAGATAAGGCCTCCCCCAGGGATCTCTGACCAAGGAGAGCAGGGTAAAAGACTACTGGAAGGTAGACCTTCCTTTGGTCAAGGAGGATTGGGTTAGAGACAGACAAACAGGATATCCTCAAGTCCATCGGCCCTGATGGGATGAATCCATAAGTGCTGAGAGAGGTGGCTGACACCCTAGACAGGCCACTCACGATCACCTTTGAAAAGTTATGAAGATTAGGAGAGGAGCCTGAGGACTGGAATACAGCAAATGTCACCCTGGTCTTCCAAAAAGGCAGGAAGGAAGACCCAGGGAGCTACTGCCCAGTCACCCTCACCTCAGTCCCTGGAAAGGGATGGAGGAGTGCCTCATTCTGGAGTCCAAATCTACCCACATGGAAGACAAGAAGGTGATCAGAAGTAATCAGCATGGATTCAGTAAATAACCTGATTGCCTTCCGTGATGAAACAAGTACCTAGATGGATGAGGAGAGATCAGTGGATATCGTCTACCTCAACTCCAGCAAGGCTTTTGGCATCGTCTCTTGCAACATCCTCATAGGCAAACTCGGCAAGTCTGGGATAGATGAGTGGGCAGTGAGGTGGATTGAGAACTGGCTGAATGGCAGATCCCAGAGAGTTGTGATCAGTGGCACAGGGACTGCCTGGAGGCCTGTCACGAGAGGTGTCCCCCAGGGTTCAGTACTGGGGCCAGTATTGTTTAACTTGTTCATTAATAACTTGAACAAAGGCAGAAATGCCTCCTCAGTGAGTTTGCTGATGGCACAAAGCTGCGAGGAGTGGTCGATACCCCAGAGGGCTGTGCTGCCCTTCAGAGGGACCTTGACAGGCTGGAGAGATGGGCAGAGAAGAACGGTCTGAAATTCAACAAAGGCAAATGCAGGGTCCTCTCCCTGGGGAAGAGTAACTCCAGGCACCAGAACAGGCTGGAGCGGACCTGCTGGGAAGCAGCGCTGTGGAGGAGGACCTCAGGGTCCTGGTGGACAACAGGATGTCCATGAGCCAGCAGTGCCCTTTTGGCCAAGAAGGTCAATGGTATGCTGGGGGGCATTAGGAAAAGCATTGCCAGCAGGTCGAGGAAGGTGATCCTGCCCCTCTACTCAGCCCTAATGAGGCCTCACCTGGAGTGTTGTGTCCAGTTCTGGTTTCCTCAGTGCAGGCGTGACACGGAGCTGCTGGAGCAGGTCCAGGGGAGGGCTACAAAGATGATTAAGGGACTGGAGCATCTCTCTAATGAGGAAAGGCTGAGGGAGCTGGGCCTGTTCAGCCTCGAGCAGAGATGACTGAGAGGGGACCTCATCAATGTTTACATGTAGGGAGGGTGCCAAGAGGATGGACCAGGCTCTTCTCAGTGGTGCCAAGCCACAGGACAAGAGGCAAGGGGCAGAAATCGATGCACAGGAAGTTCTACCTGAATGTGAGGAAGAACTTCTTTACTGTGTGGGTGACCATGCACTGGAACAGATTGCCCAGAGAGGCTGTGGAGTCTCCCTCACTGGGGATATTGAAGAACTGTCTGGAGCAATCCTGTGCCATGTGCTCTGGGATGAGCCTTCTTGAGCAGGGAGGTTGGATCAGATGACCCATTTTGGTCCCTTCCACTGCAATCCATTCCGTGATTCTGTAATTATCAATTAATTTTATAAAAATGCATAAAATCAACTTGATTTAGAAGGATGTTAATTTTACAACTAATTACATTAAATCACTCCCACATTCAGACAATAAAATCAAATTTTTTTAATATAAGAATTCTAATATAATCTAGATTTGAAAATTAAAACCAGAACAACAACAACAAAATATTCAAATTTACTGAGCAAAAGGATTTTAACAAGGTATTATTTCAACTTTTTTGTTTCTAAAGTATATTGTTCTCTACCAAGACTACACAGAAGGAGAATAAGTACTTTTCCTACAAAATTTTGGTCACAAGACATTATGGTTCAGATAGAAAGTTGTTCTCTGTGAATAACAAATCAATCTTTAGGCATAAAGACCCCTTATCAGGCAATAAAGTCTTTTAAAACTCTACAACATCTTTAAACGGCCTTTGTGAATATGTTGGTTTTGGAGGGTCTGGTTTTTCGTAACAGTGGGGCCACAGAGGTGGCTTCTGTGAGAAGCTGCTGGAAGCTTCCACCATGTYCAGCAGAGCCAATCCCTGATGGCTCTGATGATGGATGTGCTGCTGGCCAAGGCTGGGCCAATTAGAGATGATGGCAACGCCTCCGTGATAACATACTTAAGAAGAAATCACAACGAAGTTGGGAGCACCCAGTTGTAATTTTCCAGCCAGAGAAGAGTAGGAGTGAGAACATGTGAGAGAAACAGCAATGGAGACACCAAGGTCGGTGCAGAAGGAGGGGGAGGAGGTGCTCCAGGCACCGGAGCCAAGATGTCCCTGCAGCCCGTGGTGAGGGCCATGGTGAGGCAGTTGTCCCCCTGCAGCCCATGCGGGTCCACAGGGGATGCAGAGATCGCAGCCGGTGGGGGAGGTGCCCAGGCAGGAGCGGGTGGATACCAGGACACTGTGGTCCAATGGCAGTCCCAGTGGAGAGAGAGGCCTTGCTTCCAGGCTGGAGCAGCCTGTCCTTCGTGGACTGCACCCCCTGGCAGAGTGACCCACGCCGCAGCAGTTTTGGGAGGACTGTCTGCCCGTGGGATGGATTCACACTGCAGCAGTTTTGGGAGTGCTGCTGCTCGTGAGAGTGGACCCACGCTGGGGAAGTTCATGGAGAACTGTCTCCCGTTGGAGGGACCCCACAGTGCCACAGGGAAACGACTCCTCTCCCTGAGCAGCGGAAAGAAGATCTTGGGTGATGAACTGACCAAAACCCCCACCCTGTCTCCCTGCACCGTTGGTGGGAAGGAGGGAGAGGTTGGGGTGAGAAAAGGATGTCTTTAAGGGCTTATTTTACTTCTCATTCTCCTACTCTGATGTTGTTAGTAACAAATTCACCTTACATCATTAAGCTAAGCCTGTTTTGCCCTTGAAGTGTTTTCTCCTGGTCCTTATCTCAACTCATTAACCCTTTGTTAAATTTTTTCTCCTCTGTCCAGTTGTGGAGCAGAGGAGAGTGAGTGAGTGGGCTTTTCATGGGTGCCCGGCATTTGGCCAGTGTCAAACCACGACAGTGAAACAAAAAGTATTTTTCTTTAAATTATTCTAACATTTACGAAAACTGGTGAATATATTCACTAATTCTTGAACAGGTGATTATAAGATATATATATGATATTTCTAAGAGAATGTTAATATATATGTATAAAAACAGGTCACACTAAAAATATTCTTTAAAAAGTTCTGACTCTCAAGAAACTGATTTATGATAAAAGAGCAACTACTACTAACATGTTAAAATTAGACCACAGATCGTGTGCTGCATGAGTTCAGAATAACCTGGTTGTGAAAAGTAAAAATATAGTTGTAAAGAAGCAACATTTTCCTTTTTATTCAGATTATATTATTATAACCTCTGTTTTGTAACTCCATAGATTGCCTTTTGTGACTCATCTACTATGGTCAGCACGCAGCTACTGAGGAATACTGACCTGCCTTATGATTTCCTTATACTACTATTTGTTATATGTTGCATATTTGGGAGAGATATCAATATTTATTTGGAAAGAAAAATACAGATTAAAAATTTTTTCCCATTTTTTTTACTGAAAATCACTTGTAATAGAATAATATGAAGAAAAAAATCCAATACTCACAATAGATGCCTGACTAGTTGATGATTTTGTTTATTCCAGTTTCTATCCACACAGTGAAAGAATTCCAGAAGAACTAAATTACTTGAAGAATGTTTAATTTTGTGGATAAAAATATTTTCATTGGTAATGTTACTGTCCTGTATTAAGATTCTCCTCAGTTCCCATTAGGCTGCTTTCTTAATCACTATTCCTTCACTAGAAATGAGTACTCGACTTAAGCTATTCTCAGTTTCAGTAAGAATACTTTTAGGAACAATATAGATTTTCATGAAAAAAGGAAGTTCTTTTTTCATAATTTTAAGCTTGGTGAAGTGGTTAAATGAATTTTGTGCTGATGCTAAGTAGCTAAATGAACTTTTAACCACAGCTACAATACTGCCTGGGCATGGGAGTGTTTGCTTTTTACCTGGAGCTCTTCATCAGTTTTGAGCCACAAGACTCAAAACTACTTTTTGACTGAAGGTGCAGTTGACTCTGCATAGACGTCTGATCTCCGAGCTTTCTGTTGTCATTGCAAGATGTGAACTATTGTCATAACATGCAATCTTTTTTGTAATATGGTTCTTTATTCTCGGCATTTGAGCTCATTCCACCATCACATTTCAGCTAGCCAAATAACTGTCAAACTAAAAGAATGTTCAAACTGAACGAATCTAAACTGGCTTCAGTTATATGGCCTAGAGGTTAAAGCTTGAATATTCTTAATCTAGCTTGCCAAGCTATTGAACTGATAGTCAGTGTTAGGAGTTTTAATACACATGTATTAATAATACGAATTTCATCATAAAAGGTTTAATAATTGCCTCCTTTAACTCTGTGATCAAAAAAAGTAATAGACTGTATCTTATATGCCTGCACCTAGAGTTTCCATCTTTTTCATCAATCACAACAAATTAATTCTAAATAATGAAGATGTATTGTCTCCTCTTGCATGTATCTTATTTATCATTGAAAGTGCCACAGACATATCTCTGTTCATCCAAGTTTAAATATGGAATCTGAGACACAATGAAGTCTGAGGGACATGCTTTATATTTCTGCACTATCAAAATCTCGCCCTTAAAGAGAATTTTATGTTGACATTTTCAGGGCTGAAATTGTGCTCACCAAGCAGAGGAGAACAAAACACTGAATTTCTGTTTAAAAGATATCAATACATAAAAGAAGCAACTTCTATTCAATTTTGAGCAGGCTTTTATATGATTATGAAATTTTGCTAAATTACTTTCTGTAAGAGATAAAGTTTGCACAATTTGAATTTATTTTTTTCCATAACATCTGAAATGAAAATAAATGGAAGTTGAAAAATTGTATATCATCATATATCTGGCACAAATACAGAATTCTTAAACTCACATAAAGTTTAAACTCAAATTTTGCTATAAATAGGCTTTCTTTCTCCCCCATTGCTAATTTCCCGTTGTTTTTTCATTGCTATTAATGCCTTCAAGAAAATTTCCTACATTTGATTAGGTGACAGGATTTCAGCCTAGGAAATTATATTTATTCCAGATTTGTAATCTTGAAGAAGTGGGAATCTAGCCACAGAGAATCATGAATCCTTTAACTGTGACATATAAATATTAATACTAAGTTCACATTTATTTTAAAAAAACACTGCTGCAAGAGATTGCAGAAATGAATTAGATTTTATTAGATTTTATTTTAAGAATGTGAATTTGTTCTGAGAATGCATTTATTAATTTGGGTAAAATATGTTACTGCATCTAAACTACTTGTACATTTAGAGTAGGAAACACCAACACAAGGGGATAATTTTATCTTTTCTAATAAAAGTAATTTATATTTCAGCTAAGAAAATGAGACCAAATGACATGATTTAGATCACACTTTAATCTGTAGCTCATTTTCCAAGACAAGGAAAAAAAATCCTTCAAAAGGAAACAAAATCCTTCAAAACGAGACCTTGTATCAAAAGGTAATTTTGTTGTTGGTATTCACTCAAATAAATAAACTCTGCTTGTGTGACATCACTTCTTTTACACCACAGTGTAGTAAATGACACTATACTTCAATGATATGACAAAGTCACTCAGAAGACTGATCGGAACAGATATCCACCTGGTTTAAAAAGTAAGTCTATGGGCTGGGTGAACGTCATATAGTAAAATCAGAAATAATTTTTCTTGTTTACTTTGTAAATTCTCCATTTATCAACAATAAGAGGGCAGAGAATTAAAAATCTGTGCTACATCAGTGGTCCTGATTCTGCAATTTATGTACCTAATGTAATGACCATTTCTATGTCTGTAGAATATGAAATAGCATACAACTCTATCCTTCTCAGTATCTCATGTTTTGAAAGGTTTTCTTGCCTCATGAAATTCTGGAATTTGAATCTTTTTCATATAACAGGTATGTGTAATTGGAGTTGTAAAAGTATTCCTGTACTTTTATTAATGGATGGCTATAAATATGAAAAAAATACCACAAAATGGTATCTAATTTAGCAAAAGCCACATGCTGTTTCATTGAAAGATGAAGATTTGTATTTTCCAGCACTCAAGCTCTTACAGTAGCATAAACTTTCACTTTATAAGGAAGGAAAAAAAAAAGAATGAGCATGGTATATTAAGGCTGAAAGCCATGAGCCATGATTGTCTGAAACATGACTCACAGTAATTGAGCCCTTCATTATTCAGAACTTTTCTAACACCTAGAAATAAGTAACCATAATTTCTGTTGTCTCTGCTCAGTATTTAAAAGTAAAAATTAAAAATAATCTTATTTCAGATGAAAATTCCTGGTTAGAGTATTATAAAAAAGTTAATAGAGTGTTGCTAAGATCAACAGAAATTATGCTGTAATATATTAGAGCTTCATAAAAGCTCATCCTGGGAACATTGACAGGTCACAGTGACCTCTTAAATCTATTTGCCTTCCTTACAATCAGACAAAGAAAAGCCTTTAGGATTTTGTCATACTCATGTGGGTGTAGGGAGAGAATATTCTGGAAGAAGTCTGACAAATAGTTGACAAATAGATTAGTAAAATTTGGAAAGCAGACAATATCTAACATTCCTGAGTGACTTACGCTCTACTAAGCTAATTACAATAATCACCCAGATTTCCAGATGTGCAGGAACCTAGGATTTCTGGACAATAGGAGCTGAGCACATAGGAATCAACTGCTCTGTTCATATGGTATAAAGTTGATCTGTAAATACAGAACAAGTCTGACACCTCTGTGATTCAGACTTCCTAGACATGAAATCAATCATAGATTTACGGTTTGGGAAATTTGCCATGAGAGCCTGGAAGACACGTTTTGTCAGATAGACACTGAAGGATATTGTTATTAACAGTTAAATCTGAAATGACAATTTAACTGATCAAAGTAATAGATCTACACCAACTTACCACCTCACCAGAATGTCCTCACAGCGCAGTCAATGACTGGAGGATTAAAAGTGTAAGACTCTTCAAGATTTCCCTGAAACAAAAAATCAAACATGTTTTATTTGCTTTTCTACTACAACACCAGTAAATTCTGAAGGGTTCAAGAAATAGAAAAGTTAATACCCTGATGATAAATAACTTCTGCAAACAGTTATCACTGAAAAGCAGCAAAGCAAAGTGGAATTTCTACAGTAACGTTCATGTGAAAGAGTATAAATCATAAATAGTTATGCAACTATTTGTATTGAAATTATCTGCACTTGACTGAAGTGCTAATGAAAAAATTGTGTTCCAAACACATTGTCTTAATCATAAACATTTTTTTGCTTGGTCACTGTACTAGACCAACCCTTTTATAATTCACTATTTTTAGTTCAAAAATATTGTTTCATAACTGAATTTACGGTATTAGCTCTTTAAGTACACCAGACGTATCACCAAAACCTGCAGTATTTGCACAGGTGGTCTGTTATTCGGTAAACTACCTTAGGTTTGTGAAAACACAACTCTAGCCTTGTCAATAGTAAAGTTATCTCTTCACATACCGCAAACCAGTGTCAACCTCTACCATATGGATATCCACTTGACTCATTTAGCTCTTTCTCATTGGAAGTCAGGCTTCAGAGATGAGCCTGTGAAAACCTCATGATGTTCAACAAGGCCAAATGCACCTGTGTTGGGGAAATCTCAAGCACAAGTACAGGATGGGTAGAGAATGGATTGAGAGGAGAAGGATTTGGGGGCTTTGGTTGATGAGACGAAAAACACAACCTTGTAATGTACACTCACAGCTTAGAAAGCCAGCTGCAGCCTAGGCAGCATTAAAAGTGACGTGGGCAGCAGGTCAGGGGAGATGATTCTCCTCCTCTACTCTGCTCTTGTGAGACCCCACCTGGAGTCCGGCACCCAAGTCTGGGGCTCCCAACAAAAGAAAGATATGGACCTGTTGGAACAAGTCCTGAAGAGAGACACTAAGCTGACCACAGAACTTGAGTATCTCTTCTGTGAAGATGGGCTGAGAGAGTTGGGGCTGCTCTGCCTGGAGAAGGAAAGCCTTCAGGGAAAACTTGTAGCACCTTCCAGTATCTAAAGGAGGCTTTCAAGCAGGCTGGAGATGGACTTTTGACAAGGGTATGTAGTAATAGGCCAAGGGGGAATGGTCTGAATTTGAAGTAGTGTAGGTTTAGGTCAGATATTAGGAAAGAATATGTTGTCCAAAGAGGTGGTGGACTCCCCATCCCTGGAAGTGTACAAGGCCAGGCTGTATGGGGCTTTGTACAACTGGTCTAGCGGAAGGAACCCCATGGCTGGGGGGTTAGATCTAGAAGATCTTTAAGGTCCCTTCCAACTTTAACCACTCTATGAGTCTATGATTCTGTGATCATTCCTTTGAGGAAAGGCTGGGAGGGGTAGTAGTGTTCAGTTGAGAAAGAAGGCTCAAGAGGAAACTCATCAACATGTATAAACAACTGAAGGGAAGATGCAAAGATAGAGTCACGCTCTTTTCTTTGGTGTCCAATGACAGGACAAGAAGCAATAGGAAGAAGGAAACACAGAAATCCCTCTGTGAATGCCAGAAAACAGCTTTTTTACTGTAACTGAACACTGATGCAGTTTGCCTAAGAACGACTGTGGAATATTCATCTTGGAAATAGTGAAAAGCCATCTGGACATGGTCTAGGGCAACCTGCTCTCAAAGGCTCTGCTTGAACAGGGATGTTGGCCCAGATCCAACCTCAACCACTCGGTGGTACTATGATATTTTATTCACAGCGCTTGTGAGTTTGCATTTTATCGGTTGTGTTTTAGGCAGTCTGGGATTGATAACCACCTTCCACCTTTTTATATACCTCATTCATGACATTCACAATATTCCTAAATGATTTAGGAAAGAATAAAAGTAAATAACAATAAATGACCAATAGTTATCACGAACATTTCACCCTAAACACTTTCTTCCTCAAAACTATTCTATTTATTTTATACAATAAAAATTTCAGTGATTTCTTTTTTTTTTTTTTAATGCACTGTATATACAACACAAAGACATTTGCTGAAAATAGGCAGGTAGAGATCTTTTGTTATAAGCAAATGTTAAGTAGTATAAAATGCAAGAGGAACATAGGTTTGGAACATTTATTTAATATGATCTTGAAGGGTCTTCAGATGTGATGCGACATGGTTGCATATGACAATGAACTGGGTCAATCATTTTCATGTCAAAAGCATTTCAATATCTGCTTTATTTTCCAGTCAGACTGGAAGCACAGTGAATAGAAATACACAAATAACAATGTTGTCAGGGCTGAAGGCTGAATGACATGGTTCAAATTATTACCTTTAATACATATTTTGTTACATTTTAACATTGCTGTATTTATGAGATTTCTTAGGCTGACACTACACTATACACCAGTTAGAATTTCCTTTATGAATATAAGAGCATAAATTATTTTTTTTACTTAAGTTGCTTAATTAATCATCACCTCATAGAAAAGCTGATTAAGCAATATGAACTCATAAAATATGTCCTGAAAACTGATGCAGCATGCATTGTTCCTTTTCTGTAAACACATATGCAAATATAAGATTCTTGCACTCTTTTATCAGTTCCCTTTATTACTCTAAGCTATATATTTTAGTTACCTGTATTGAATTTGCCTAGTCCGGTTACATGGGCTTTCATCACTTGAAAATTACTAACCTGTCCAGTTTGCTGAAAGACTTTTTTCATGTTCAGTATTTTCCCTTTTTGTTAATAATACTATTTTTCTTCAATTTTTCCTTAAAAGAAAGCAGCAATTCCAACCACAAAAGTAAACATGTTGCCTAAAATACATACTTAATATTCTAATTGGTTAAGCCCTGTTTAAATAGATAAATTTATTGACATTTTCTTGAAGAGTAATAAACATATTCCTTGTGCATTTAAAAGAAAGAGAAAGAACAATTGCAGAGCTGTAGTAGTAGGACAGAAGTTTAGTAAGGCTAAGTTTTTCTTATATTTGGGGGCATGCATGCGTTTCACTTCCCCCTTCCCCTGCACTGTTTTTATTCTACCTACCATTCAATGGCTCTTTTCTATTCTGACTCAATTTCTTGTAATAATTTCACAGTTAGGGTGCATTCAGTTTTCATCTCAGTATCATTAAGAGTATCAGTTTATCAGCATAGCTATGAGTTTATATCACAGATAGTAAAACCCCAAAAACTGACAAGATCAACAGCATATCTGAATATCACAGGGTAGCTCTAGAAACCCATCTGCTAGATTTCCTAAACTTGCAGACACAGAAACAACTCTATCACTGGCTATTGTTTATTTAAAAGATAAAAAAAAAATTCTTCCCATGAAGAGAATGATGGGTTACATTGCTAAAAAAAATCAAGGGATTAATATTGCTATACAGCCTGCCGGGATCAATAGGCTTGTCCCAGCTTCAAAACAAAATAACTTACAAAATGACTGTTAAATTTTTTACAAAAATAATCTTTCCCCCAAAAAATCTCCTGTGTCTCCAGAACCTTTATTCCCTGCCTTTAAGTATAAAATATACGAAAGCAGATGTCACGGTTCCCAAAACTTGTTTCTATGTCTGTGTCACACAATATTAAAAGCTCTGGAGAGAAAAGACATGGTCTGTGCTGAGTGGCTGCTGGTGGACCTTAAAGACAGACAGTGCTGCTAGACTCTGTATGACCATTCCAGGCCTCTCTCAGGTTTGTCACTGGTGAAAGGAGATGACAATTTTCTGCTATGTCACTGACATGCCATGTAAATAAATTCGTTGAAGAATACTGTGAAAGAATGTGAATCTGATTTCAACTTGACCTCATTAAGGCTAATTGTCTTGTGGTTGTCCTTTAGTCTTCTTCATAATCATTCTGGTATTGAAACGATGAAAATAGACATTCACTGTATACGATGCCTTAGGTAGGCAAGGCTAATAGCTAGCACAGAAAAGATAGAAGGTCCTCCTGTCATGTTTTTCTGCCCTGTCCACGGTTACTCCCCTGACAGAGTCCATGAGTTTAAAGAGCTCAGTAGTGATACTTAGGAAACAAAAGTCTTATTTTCTGGAAGTTTACCTTTCTGATGGAAGTCTGATCGATAGTATACCTGCACAGGAAAAGCGGCAGAAGCAGATGATTCTGTGCTTTTCTTTTTATGGTAACTAGATTGTAGCTTGTTTATTTTTTTTTTTAAAAAAACCCTCTCAGGTATTTGGAAGTCACAACCAGGGACAGACAAAAGCTCTTTAATAACTGAAAAGCCTGTCAGGACAGATGACATTGTAGTCAAGCCCATTTTTTTTTTAAGCAAAACAGTGTGGTTTTATATGTGGACATGGCACAGGATAGAAAATGAGGTCCTATATGGACTCATGAACAAGAAGCCACTTCTGTGCTCTAGAAAAGAAAGAAACACCTACACTGAAAATAAAAAGTAGTGAGAGGAGAAGGAATTAAGTAAATTACTTATAATTGACTTGGTGCCCACAATTGTCATACCGAGATAGCCTAGTCTTGACTAACATCATTTAGATGCTGGAAACAGTTGCCTTAACAGAACACTGTGTAACATTACATATCTTCAGATTTAGAGTACAAAAAGTATGTAGAAAACCTCTAAAAATGGAAGCACTGAAAAAATAGAATATTGGATTCATTATAAGCAGGGTAGGGAGATAGAAGTTGAATCTTCTACAGGCTGGATGTAGTTGGTCTGATTTAGAATTAATGTCAGAGACAAGACAAGACAAGCTTTTATCATTTCACTAAAAATGTTTAAAGGGATGAAAGACTGCATAAAACTTTGGTATATATGTGGAATTCTCCTTTCATAGTGATTTATTTTCCCCCATAGAATTGAAAGTGATTTTTATTTAGAAATTTTTTGACAAAGAGATTATAATGTCAAAAATTGTTTTCTTACTAAGAGCAATTTTTCCTCGTTGATACTATAACTTCCATAAACAACATCTGATAGTCATTCTCAAGGTGTGTGAATACACACTGTTTACCGGCATCCTTAGAAATATTATGAAGTGTGAAAAATGTGTATTTCTCAAATTAAATTTAGAATATTTCTTATCTAACCAGTAGCTTTTATTCAAGAAAGAACACCAAGAGATGTGTCTTTGGCTCTAAGCAGCAACTTGAAAGAGGAAGAAAAATATACACCCCTCAAATTAAAACATGGAAGTCCGAAGAATTATATCAAAATCAGGATTTTCAATATTCAGAAAATATGTGACCTAATTTAGCTCAACCAGTTTCCTTGGAGAACAAAACTACAAGGTCTTGCAAAAGGACTAGATAAACAGGGGAAAAGAATTTCGGTCTAAAGTAGCCGGAGAGTATTTCCCATTTCTAGAGATAGTGGTGTACCTGTGCATGAAGGATAATGAAATAAGTTGATTAAGAATTTTATATCTGATGTGTTTTATGAGAATAAAAGGTATTTTGCCCTTAAATATTTTGTGAATATTTTCCTGATCCCTCATTCATGATTGATCCTGGCCATTCAATATCACATGTGTATTTAGTCTAGAAAGCCAGTAGCAGATGATGACGCTAAGAGAAGCCTATTAAGACCTCTCACTTGCCTAATCTCATTTTCACAAACAAACTGAAACACAGTGTCTGTCTTAATGGTATAGCACAAGCAGGCAGTCTTCCAGGAATTATTTCACAGCCAAGAAAATCAGTGTTTCTCCTCATGTAAAGTCACTCTCAGTAGTGTTGCTATTAAGAGGTAGGATGGTGAAGAATAATATCAAGAAACATGGCATTGCCCCAGTGGGAATGTAGTAGGAAGCAAAATAGGGGGATTTCAGGCTGCTATTTGGTAGAGATTTAAGCTCTAGTAAACAGGACCCTGAAGAGAGATAAAGGGAAAATGTGTTTAACCCTTTTTTGCCTATTAGAACAGCATCTGTGTTGTTTTACGTTGAATTTCACAAAGTTTGACAATTTCTATTCCAATGCTGCAGCAAACCCAAGCTACAAAAAGAGCTTTAAATCATAAGGAAAAAAAAAAAGTTACTAGGGCAAAAGAGTGCTGATCTCCTCTATGAAAATAAGTGTCAGTAATAGTAATATAAATGCTAGCATTTGCTTTTCATGAGACAGAAGTTGCTGGCAGGCTTGTCACTGGCTGAGGTGAAAGCAGCAGCCAGGGCCAGCCCAGGGTGTTGAAAGCTTGGGCAGCCCTTAAGGCTTGGTCAGTTGCAGGGTCCTGCCCCTGCCCAGGTCCACTGAGGTCCAGGCAGGGCCCTCCCCACCCCTGAGTGCCCACACCTGTCCTGCCTGTTCCCTCAGGGCACTGCTGCAGAACAGCCTGGTTTCTCCACTGCCCCTTTGGCTCTTTCCCCTGCCAGGGGACTGCACTCCACAGGCTCACTCTGCCCAGCCTGGCATATCTGTGGCTGCCAGATTGTCCTCCCAGGGTGTCCCCACCTTCCTAAGCCCCTCCCTGTGGGTGGTGGCTGGGTCCTAAGGCCAAGTTATGGTGAAAGGCTCCACAGCTGTTCCAGAGGCTGCCCTGCAGTCCATCCAGCTGGGAGCCATGGTGCCAGGACTCACAGCAGTGCTGGGAGCCACAGTGAGACACCATGAGGCCTTACCCCATGGATATGCCAATGTCTTCCCCTGTGATTCCCCCACAGAATGCTGCAGTGGGGCCTAGCCATGAGCCTGGGGCTGTGCCCACAGCTGCAGCTGAGCTGCTCATCAGGCTCAACTTTCCCCCTGGTCTCTGTCACTGGGAATCTGTGGGCTGACCCTTTTCTCTTCACCTCCCCGTTGCCTCTGGGGCCTCGTCTCGCCCCTGTGCTTCGCCTTAATTCCATAATCTGTTGCTTATTTGTGTGACTTTGTCACAGGCCACTGCTTCTGCCCAGGCTCCAGGTCCCACTCCAAAATGGAACAAATCGAATTTGAAAGTGTTCTTTTTTTGTGTTGTGGAACAAGTATTTCCTCCTTGCCAAAAATTCTACTTGCTAGACCCTTTGAAAAAATTTGAATTTTCCTGTATGTTAAAAGTTTGATCATGGTCTTGCTTCTTGGTAAGAAATTTACCTGAGGTTTTTCATTTCAGGTCTTTCTGGTATTTGGAAAATTATTGCATAATGATGGGAAGGCATCAACTTGTCTCTTAATTTTTCTCTTACCAAAGTACTATTTAATTAGTTTCCATATTAACTTTATCTTTTAAAAAAACCTCTAGATTAATATACTGTTTTGCCAGTAAGCTTTATGAGGTGAAAACTATTGACAAATATTTTCTCAGAGTACCAGGCGTAGAAGACATCACAGCAAAAATAGTTTACGTGAGCTAACTTGTGCCTTGGAGACAACTGTGGTGGGGACAATACTCTGTATTTGAAATATAGCTAAAGTTTTTAAATCTCACCAACCTTCTTAGTATAATTAAGAATTTAGTAGACAAAATGCATCTACAAATTGCTTTCTCTTACTGCCCTATTTATTTCTTTTTCCCAATTAAAACAGTTAGTTTCTATAGCTATTTTTGTTTACAATGGCTTTTGTTTAAAAATTCTGCTGTTGTATTTTTCCTTTATATATCTAATGAATGCAAATAGTATTCAGCAGCATTTGGAATTTATGAAAATGACATATTATCACATAGAAACTGTTTAGCAATACCTATGAAATAATAAGGAAAATCTGCTACTAAAGGGTCAGCTAATATGTCACCCAAAAGCTACAAAACAGGCATTGGTAAAAGGAATTCGCAAAAAGATATAAATAAATGATGGGTGGAGAGAAACCACAGAAAAGCCCTGGAAATTTTGCCATTATTTCTTCTGGTCATACACCAAAAATAAGTTATAAAATATACCCTGGAACAGTACGGCAGTAAACTTTTCCCTTTTGTGCTATGATTCTATCTTTTTTTTCTTTTTTTTTTTTTTTTAATTCTGGTTTGTTTTGGGTGTTTTTCTCTCTTTTTCTATTGTCTAAACAAAAAATCTGATATACTACGGAAAACGTCAAATAAGTACATATCAGACAGTTATGTTTTGTAGGAAATTATCTGTACATCTATCAAATGTACTACAGTTATACAGTGCATATTTCAGAAAACTTAATATATGAATAGAATTTGACACTGCAAAAATTCTTGATGAGTGTTTGAAAACTGAGAACCGTGCTTTAAGTCCTTTAAGTGATCATGTGGTCCATTACTGGCTGAGTGAAGCCAAAGTTCCCAAGACAGGTCTACCAAAGAAAAGCCGAAATGTTATTTCACCTATTCCTCTCTTCTCACATCATCACACAATTGCACACTGCCTCTCTAACCCTTTTTGAATACGACACATTTCCACAGGCAATTGATACAGGTGATCTTAGACCACAAAGGATAACAAATGGAGGTTAAAGGAAAAAGGCCAGGAGTCCTCCAAAGTCATCTGAAGGGACACGGCAAGAAAAGAACATTTTTCTTTATGGAAATTAAAATTAAAAATATGAAACTCCCCTCCCCCAACAACTAAACAGTAATGCTTATGTTACAAAGTTAGAAACGATAATTCTGTAGTTACCGGTGTAACACTTCCTCTGATATCTCCGTTCTACATACAACATAGCTAAGAAGTTTTCAGCAGGTAATTGAAAACTCTTCAGTAGTACTTTTATACAAATTTATGTTTTCTAATGTAAGTCCTTTAATAATACTTGGTTAAAAAATGCAACATCTTTTCAGGCTAAACTAAAACAAAAACTCCGCAGCAAATAATATGCTTTGTAGTATTAACTGCAGTGTTGAAATTTGAATTAAAGTTGAATTGTTTTAAAGTAAGCAAAATATTTCTTATCTCTCATATTTGTCACTAAAGAATCTCAGAATACATTAGGATTCTTTTAGACTTCTGCATCATTATCCAACTTCAGCTTTACTTACAAGTTCTTTAAATATCAAATAACAAGGGAGTTGATCCCAGTGGAAACATTACATATATAATCCTTTGATTATATATGTATTTTTGATCATGCTTCTTATATGTAACAATAATTTAATTGTAATCAGCTACATCTGAATCCTAGAGTGGCTTATTCATGTATAAAGGTACAGTTAAACAAGAAGTTCCATAGAAGAGGGATTATTATTGCATGATCAAGTTAAGTCTATGCATAGGTGAATAAACTATAGGACAGTGCTATACGCAATCACTATCTCAGTAGTCGACTGCGGTTTTTTTCAGCAGAAGAAAAGAGTCAACAGTCTTTTTTTAAGACATGTAAAATAAAATCAGTTCATTATTTATAGGAAGCAGCAGCATACACTCAGCTTGAGTTAATTGGCTTATTTTAAATATCCAATTTGACAATATCCCTTGAACAGGAAGCCATTGTGATCTGCTGTGACTACAGAAGAACTTCTGAGCAAGACTCTTCTTTAGGGAGGCTGTGTGTATCCTGTCCAATATACTTGCACTATAAACATGTCAAGTAAGAAGAATGAGTAGGAATGACAAGTCCACTGCAAGGAAATTCTTACAGATGCTCAGTAAAAGCCAGAACAGCTTTAGATTCTTGCAGCTGTAAATTTAGTTTAAGCAGTGCAGCCTGTCACCTAAATACAGGTTTAACTACAACTTTGATCCACCTTCCTTTATCTGAATTGTCAATATGGCAAACTAATTGTGATGTAACAGACGGCTCTTAGCTCTTTTCATACAACTTAGTGATACCAGTTGTGCTTGGTCATCTCGAAAATTAAAACTGGAAAAGAATAGTCTGTGTTAAAAATTCAGCCATCAGCTGGAAAAAAAAGTATTTCTTAACAGAGTTTCTGCTTAATAGGATTATACATTTTCAGTGACGGTTGGGGTAGGTGGAGAGTTGCTGCCATCTGCTGGAAGGATTCCTTTACTGACTTTAAACATAAGTAAAAGGGTTTTGTTACGAGCAAAGTAATGAAAGATTAAAACTATTACCATTGATGAAATTTAGGTGCTTAACACCTGTGTAGCCATCTAAACGCTCATTATTCTAATGACATCAAGAGTGTAAAATTATGAAAGTATGGATCTAAATCTTCTTGCAATTCAATGTCTGAATGGAGGACCACATAATTAAGCCGTGTTCATAAATATGAACTAGAGAGCATAAATCCTTCCAAAATGAGGAGATGATGCAAAACAAGAGAGAAACTAAAGACAAAGAGGCCTCTGCAGACAACATTTTGTTTAATTTTGTAGTATAAATTTAGATGTTACAGTTTCATTTGTTATGATATGTAAAAACACAGGTCTAAGAAAAGAAATTAAAATCCATATGTTATGGATAGGTAGCAGGAACCTCACAGTGAATACCAAGCTTCCTCCAAGAGTTGACAGTTTCAGAAAAGAAAAAATGAACAAACAAATAAAAAAAAACCCTGAAACCACACTAATTTTTTCCACCTGCCAGGAGACTGCTATTAAGGTCCCAAAACACACGTTGTAGTTAGCACTGGAAAGACAGGATCGTGATGAATGTTGGAATAAGCAGTACCATGTGGCTTATGGGGCACTGGACATTTTTGAAGAGCTTTTCTCTCTTCACTCTCAGTTCTGTTTCAGCTATGTATAGTCCCAAATTCAGACAACATTCTGTACTTCTTCCCAGCTAAATGCCTTTAAATGTGAATTTTATATCAGCCTGCTGGGGATTTAAAGACAGCCAAGTTAGATGTTGAAGGGTTCAGACAGAAGTGTGATTTGAACATGAGTAAGCAGTGTTACAGATTTACAAGTTTTATCCGGAATACCTATAAGCATACATATTCCACCAAAAAAAAAATATAGTAGGTTTCCTGGTTAGTCTCTATTTGCTGTCTTGAGACTACCAGAACTCTACTGGTATTGTAATTTCATTTGCCTATTTTCATTTGCTTAGAAGTAATGCAACTGGGAAGGCCTGGAGTGGAAATGAGACCAGCTAGGATGAGGAAATCAAGCCAGTTGAACCACTTGGAATAATATAAATATACAGTGATGAAGAATGATAGAGTGATATCAGGCTATCATGCCTGAAGTATTTGCCGTCCCACAAAAACTTACTCCAAATTATACTGTAATTTACACTGCATGGTGAATCATTTATTTCTTCCTGGGCTGAGGTTTACATTCGTAGCTTTTACATCTCAACACATTTAATGTTAGTGAGCTACAGATAGCAGCTGTTAAATTCAGCCCACTGGAATTTCAATCTAAGGATTATTTATGGTGTCCTAACTTTAACTTTGTCTTTAGGTCCAGTGTTCATTATCCTGATACTGAGTGCTTTACAGTGATCAACAGATGAAATGTTCAGAGAGATCACTTTTTAAATGCACTCACAGAGGCATACCTCCACCCATTTTGTCAATTTATTCTGATTAGCAAGAGCAGTATGTTTGCTGTCTGTATGAGCTAGGTTCTGGAAAGCACAAAATTTGCAGATATACTTCTGTGGATGGCAGCTTCCTATGTACTTATTTTATTCACACCATATTCTCATATCTCTATAGGGCCACAGTAGGTTTTTCTAGGTGTTATTTGGATAGTTGCAAAGAAAAGCATTTCTCAAGAAGTGGGGTGCACCTTTAAGCTACCTGAAGCAATTACACTGATGTCAGTGTGATATTCTACTTGGGTTAACTAGAGAGAAAGACATGAAAAGCAGACCTAGAAAGATGCGTAAGAAACGAGGAAAGGAGACCTCGGTGTAATCATTATGATTAATATTCCTGCATTCAGGTTAAGTTACTAACCTTAATTGTAACTACATATTTTCTGAAGTCTGGAAGACTTATGAAGAGATTAAATGTCAGAGGTAGTTTCAAGATATTCATATACAAATGTTATGGCAAACATTTTGTCTAGAAATGTCAAAAATATCAAGATCTTTTGAAAAACATCTTGCTATAATTTTGTGTAACAATGCACTGAATCTGTGACACATTTTTGCAAGAAATTGAGAAACTACTCAGTCTAGACAAAGTTGTTCCTTGTAAATAGGTGTAAACAAATGTGCAAAGCAGGTTCAATCTCCTACAACATAAATAACTTGTCACTTTGTAGAAGAACTTTGCATTTAGCTCCTTGATCTATTTTGAAAGTGCCCACTCCTATCATATGCCATGCATGGATTAAAAAACGAGAAACACTCAGATTTTCTATACTTTCTGATCTTAACCATCTTAATTTCCTACTGCTTAAGAGAAAAGGCAAGCTTGCTGACTTGCTAAAGCCACTAGTCTGTGCTGTTGTATAAGAAATCTATATTACAGTCAATTCTTTAAAAATATATTTGTAATTGTTTCTATAAGTATGTTTCGTACTGTTAAATAATACCTACTAAAAATTTTGGATAAGTTTCAGCTTTTATTGTCCCAGTATCTGCTATATCATGACAATATTGAATTAGAAAGCATATAATATTCAAAGCATCAAATTTGTTTTAGTTCCATTTCGATATTTTACTAGAAGTAGAAAAAATATGTTAGGCTAACGGGTAAATCTTCAAGCTAGGGACTCTAAGAATTCAAATATGCAGTAGGAAAACTGCTTAATGATTAAACTAAAGCTTCAAAAGGGTTCTAATGCCATTTGGAAATTGTCTTCCACTATAATTCAGACGTTTTAAAGGAGCAGAGGAGAAAAACTCATCCCAAAGGTAAAAATATTATTGACAGTCTTATAGTACTAACAGAAAAGTAAGAGATTGTTTTTCATTTATTTTCTGTCTTTTCACAAACTGCAAACTCATTCTTGCTGCATTTTAACAAGAGATTTGTAATGGAGATTACAGAATATTTTTGTTAATGTGACTTCTGGCTTTAGTCTTTCTTTTTGTCTATATGCACTTATCTGTATTAGAAAATAAGGCACCATAAAAAAGTATAAATGTGAAATAAATATTCTTCTTTCTGATTAAAAACATTCTGTCATAAGGTAAATTCTTTGCTGATGACTGTAAGCAACTTCACAGAAGGGATAGCCTTCAGTGGTTTTCTTTTATCGCCTCTGCAGATAATATCTTGTTCAGCAGATAAAGATAATCCTTTCTTGTTGCCGTGAAATTTATGTCTACAGTATCTATACTCTATAACTATTTCCACTTCCCCTGAAAGTTACCTCTGTCTGTGAAAAATTCTAAAACTATAAATGAGGAGTTTTACTTATATTTTTAGTTTTGCAAGAACGAAATGTATATATAACTTTTAAGATAGTAATCCTGGAAAATATGTGTGCTCATCAGATGGTTGCAAATTCAGTAGGACAACTAGACTTTTTTGTCACATCGTCATTTTTATTCCTTGTCAAAACAAAATATCACAGGAAGTCTACAATGCTGGACTGTCTATCCAGCTAAATTTTATACACTGTGCAATTCTCTCTCTTTTTTTTCAGAACTACAGCCATTCCTGTTACACAGATACTTACCTTCAGAAGTTTAATAAACTCAAATTACAGGCAAGCAATCTAAAGAATCTGCAGGTAATACAGAGATCAAATATTCATGAAAATGGGTAATTCAATTTTAAATATCCATGGACAGCTTGTTTCCATGGTTGTTTTACTACCCATACATTGCTGAATGTGACATGAGAAGTGTTTAATCACTTTACAACAGAAATCTGATTTTGAGTGTCAGTGAAAACTTAACTTGCATATAATTTGGATACCATCAGTTATTTAGCAGTCTTATTCAAATATTACACATAGTAAGTATATTTCTGTTTCAAAAAATCTGAAATTAAACAATGCACGAATTTTACTATGTGCTCATTTCTACATGATCATTATAGTTACCATTCACAGGACTAAATTTGAAACATAATAATTAAAAAAAAATTACAGGCTTCAAAGTTTTGATTGATTCAGAGAGTCTAATGGAACAGTGAAAAGCACAAATCCCAATCTAATCCTTTCCCTGATTCAATTTTACAGCAGAAATTATCCCAATCTGTATATAATCCAGTTCCAGACATCAAGGAGAAATGTCAATGCATGGGGAACTTTAACTACATAAGTGTAATTAACCTTAAATACGTCATGCTGGAAATATTCTCAATCTACTTTGAATTCATACATATATGCTCTAGTCACACCCTTGTGGAAGACTCCACTCCCAGGTTTGCAAGACAAGATTCACACTCTTTCCTACCTGACAATTTCTATAAAAATAAATCGATTTTCTTAACCGTAATCTGACATACTGATCTGAACAGAAGTATGTTATTACAACTTTAGAGTATATTTCATTATTTTATAATGAATTAAAAAATAATAATTCAATAGTTAAAATTACATATTATGTTGGTTAGAAACCTATTTGCTCTAATTAAACTAGTTTGCTAAATTTTTCAAGACTTAGTTGCAAGTGTGACAAGAAGTATGCATACTGTTGTAGCTCACTGTGAGGAGTGGACCTGAAGCAGAGCAAAAAGATAAAAGGAAAAGTTTTGCGTTGTGTAGGAAGAACACCAGGTCTGCACACCGTATTTTTTGAAAGCTAAAAAATTTTGATGTCTTGGTTCAAGCATTCTGACTTGCTTGGACTCAAAATGAAACTTTACATTTCCCAGGGAAAGTGTTTTTGCCTTCATTCTCATGTGCATGTGATCACTGCTTTGTACTCTGAGACTACCGAAAAATGACAAACAACTGGTGAGATGTCCATGAATTCCATCCTTCATCATCAAGGAACCTCTTTTATTTTATTTTGTCACATGTGCAGGCTACACTGTACTGGGTTTGCATAGGAAGGTTTTGATAATGGGAGAGCTATAAAGGTGTCTTCTGTGAGGAGCTGCCATGTCCAATAAAGCCAATGCCATCCAGGCTCAAGATGGACCCCTCATTGGCCAAGACAGAGATCATCAGCAATGACAGCAGTGCTACTGAGATAGCAGATTTCAGAAAGGCGAAAAGCTGCTGCACAGTAGCAGCTGTAAGAAAGGACTCAGAATATGTTAGAGAAACAGCCTTGCAGAACCAAGGCCAGTGAAGAAAGACAGGGAGATGGTGCTCCTGGCACCAGACCAGAGATTCCCATGCAAGCCCATGGTAAAGACCATGGTGAGGGCAGGTTGTCTCACTGCAGCCCATGGAGGTCCATGGTGAAGCAGATACCCACCTGGAGCTCCTGGAGGATCTCACACTGGAGAAGGTGGATGTGTCCAAAGATACTTGTCATGGTTTGACCCAGTGTGAGACAAATTTGATTGGTTAAAAACAGGTAAAGGACAATTCTATGAGCCACTTAGTGTTCATGGGACGTCTCTGAGAAGGAATGTTATAAAAAACATCTAGGAAGTGATGCAGCACTGGCTCTCACTTCCTCTCTTGCTCCCTTGCTCCTTGCTGACCCACGAGAGGCAATGGGTCGCCCCTGACCCCTGGGCCAGGGGCCCACAGCCCGGGGGGCCAGCGGGGGCAGCCAGCCTCACCCCCAACCGGTCCTGTGCCGTTCCAGACCTGAGAAGAGCTGGTCTGATGCCATCTAGACCACGGCCAAATAGCAAAACCACCAAGCTGAGAGAAACCGAGTTGAGCAAAGCCGAGCCAAGCATGCCACACAGAGAAAAAAAACACTCCCTTTGACTTCAGAGGTGTATTGGTAAGATCAAAGAGTGACCTTGTTTTTAAGATAAGGTAGAAATTGTAGCAGCCAAGAGACTTACTAAAAAATTTTGGATGGCTGCCAGTGCAGAGAGCATACGTGGGAGAGAGCCTTGAGCAAGCTTCATTACAGTGGGAGCACGTAACTGTTATAAATACTTTTGTAGACATTTTCTGCAAATATTAACCTCTTCTCTAAGCTAGAGAGAAAAGAAAGCAGTCATGTGAAAGACTAAATATGGAGTCAGCAGCCAAACGGAAGAGAAGACAAGGAGTGGCAGGAAGTGCCAGAGAAGCCATCTTTACCAGCACTGAGATCCATCTTTTTCTGTGAGCTGTGCTGTGTGATCTGAAATAATACCAAACTAAGTTTCTCTTTAAAATCACAGTTTAGACGTTGGGGAGTTTGAAAGCTACAGCCTAAAATAAGAACATTGCTATGTTGTGTGCAAATAAAGCTTGCAGCTTTTGAAGATTATGAGTAAAGCAGGAGCCTGTTGCCTTTGGTGCCTTTAGGCTGAAGTGACTTACTCTTAAAAGGTTTAACCCCAACAGACTTTTCTTGTGACCCACAAACTGTGAAGTGTTTGTGGGAGAGAGGATACACCACTGCAAAAACCTGGGCGGGCTGTGGTGTTTCTGGAAGGTTTGGAACCATGCTGAAGATACTTCTTAGTGAACTGTCTTCCATGGGATTGATCCTACTACACTACAAAAAGAACTCTCTTTATCCCATGAGGTGGCAATAAGAACTCTTAATCATAAAATCAGAATCTCATGTTTATGTCCTTTATGTGATCAGTGAGAAAGATTAGAATGTATTGAGGGGAGAATGATATTTGTATATTATGTCTTAATATTTTTCATTATTTTTTATTCTTTCTATTCTTAGTAGTGTTAGTGAAATAAATATTTAATAATTTCTCAAGTTTGCAGCCGGTTTTTGCTGTCTCCTCTCCTCTGAAGAATTAAGCACGGGGATCTGGAGTTTGCCTCCAGGTGAACCCTTCACAATACCCCATAGGAAGCCTGTGCTGGAGCAGGCTCCTGGCAGGACCTGTGACCATATGGAGAGAGGAGCCCACACTGGAGCAGGTTTGCTGGCAGGACTTGTGACACCACAGGGGACCCACACTGGAGCAGCCTGTTCTTGAAGAAATGCACACCTGGGAAGGGACCTGTGCTGGAGCAGATCATGAAGAACCACAGACTGTGGGAAGGACTGACATTGAGAAAGTTCATGAAGGACTATCTCCTGCGAGAGAGATCCCACACTGGTGTAGGTAAGAGTGTGAGGAGGAAGAAGTGGCAGACACAAGGTGTGATGAACTGGTTGTAGCCCTCATTCACTGCCCCTCTGTATAACTTAGGGGGAAGAGGTAGAGAAATTAGAAACGAAGCTGAACCCAGGAAGAAGGGAGGGAAGATTTGAATTTCTCATTACATTTGATTGAAAATAAACTAAATTAATTTCTCCAAGGTCATGTCTGTTTTGACCGCGAGGATAATCCGTGCGTGACCTCTCCGTGTCCTTGTCTCAATCCATAAGCATTTTGTGGTATTTTCTCTCCCATGTACAACTGAGGAGGGGAGTGACAGAGCAGCTTTGGTGAGAACCTGTCATCCATCCAGGGTCAACACACAATATATACCACCACCCTTTTGACTAACTTTTTGAAGGGCTTAGAGCTTTAATGTCTGTAATTGCTTGGGAAACTCAACAGGTGTGAAGTTAGTCAATTTATATGGACTCAGCACGCTGAAGTCTCAGACTCCTCAGTTTCCTCTGAAGTAAACCTCTGTATGAGGTCAGGACCTACAGTGTTGCAGAGGAGTAAAGTTATGGATGGTACTGGTTATGGAGTACTGATTTCGTTTGCTTTGGCAATCTGTGTATTCCTAAATGAAATTAAACTAGAGGCATGCTTCTAGGTAATCTACTGTCTGATAATACAGTATTATGTGCAAAATATGTCAGAAATCCAGGCAGATTCCCCAAACAGATTTCACAAGTTAAGGTCTGCTATATGCTGGTCACACTTTCAGTCATGTGACAGTACATATCAGGTATTTGAGGTAGCAAAATTCATCAATTTAAGCCAATAGCCTTAATTTTAGGATATATGTCTGTAAAGACCATAAAAATTCATGTAGAGACAGCCATGACCATTGTCAGTGCTAGTAATTATATGAATTAAAATGCAGAGAGAATATGAGTGTATAAATACTGCATTAGCTTTCATGAATTTTCACACCAGTCTAACAAATTAGTTTTCTGTATTCAGTACCTGTAAAAGTAAGACTGACAGGAATTTTCTAATACTCCTTTAATGAAGATTAGCAATGTTACATTTCAATTCTATTTCTTAGCCATCAAACTATTTAGAAACCAAAGAGCATATTCAGAGAGCCAGTAAGCCACCATGCATTAGTTGAATTTCTCTGGCTGACTCAAGTAATTTCTTTACCTCTCCAAGGCTTCTACCCAACTGCAGTGACAGAGGCAGGGTCTTAAGAAATTGACACTTCTTCTATTATTTATTTGTCTTTACTAGTGACTCTTGATGCTCAAGGTTTATGACCAGCAATGAGAAGTAATGAAACATATAATGCATTGGCATAATAAGGTGACCTGAAACCATCCAGATTTTTCTATCCTCAAGTACCATGCTGTGTTAGCTGCTGCCTTTGTGCATTGTTCTTTTCAGTTTTATTACTCTAACACTAACCTACTTGCTTCTCTAGGTGTGATGTTTTGCCATTTCAAACTGCTTTTTTTTGTGCCTAATCCGTCATATCATAGGTAGCCCTGCACACACACACCCCTTCTTTGTATTCTGCTGCTGTTTTCCAGCCCTTGACGGCTAATAGGTAATGTTTAGCAGGACTTTTTTAATATATTCGAAATGAGTTGTATGCGTTTCACAATGCTTCAAGAGCAGGGAACAGAAAAAAAAAAGGAAGAACACATTTCTGGCCACAAGAATGATCATGTGTAGTCTATTATCATACTGTGTCCTCAAGTCTCATTAGTGAAAAGAAATCCTCCATCTCCACTGAACCTCCCACTCCATTAACCTGTGTTTTTTCTCCTTGTTCTGTCACAAGAATTAAAATGAAAAAGCAGACTTTTAGTTACTATTTAAATGTGAGAGACAGGCAATAAATCTCTTTCTTCAAAGTAACAGATTTTGCAAGGTTTCTCAAACAAACATTATAAAACATAGGGGTAATATTTGCTTAAAATGGGAATCACAATATAATCCAGAACAGAAAACCTATCTGGAGAATCCGAGCAACAGGAAATCGATGTCAAAAATCAAAAAATCAAACTGGTGAAAGGTGGAAATGGAGATAAAGCACTGATCTCTCTCAAAGAGCAAAACCACTGTATGTTTTGCTGGGACCAATATTTCAACTTTTTTCTTCTGGAAAGTGCTGTTAAGGTTTCCCCAAAGGACTGAGATATAGGAGACTTGGTGTAACCATGTCAGCAGCTAGAATGGACAGACTCAGTTTTAGGACTCGAGTCCTACAGCCATGAGCAGACTTATGTGTCATTGTAGGAAAAATACATCCTTCCAACTGTGGAAATAAACTGCTCCCTGTCCAATACCTAGAACAGGTGCAAAGCAGCACTTGCATAGTTGGCAGTAATATAATGCAAACAACTTTTTTGTTATTTCAGCTCTATGCAGCATAATAAATTATGTCAATATTACAATGTTCTATGCTCTTTTTTTTTTTCAGTCAGAGAAACTTTGCTGTCATTTTTCTGCACAGTTTAAACCAAATTTGAGCTAAGAAAGATCCTCAGCAGATAGAAACCTACCTTGCACTTGTGGCAAAGAAACTCTGCTGTAGATTTGGTCCCTGCAGGGTAGATCAAGATTAAATTCTTCCTTTATCATTAGTGTTCTTTTCTGTTATAGCTGTGTCTGCAGTGCAAAACTGATACAGCACTAAATGCTGAAGGCTTGGTAACATTAACAGAATTGGAGTCTGGTGGTTAACAACTCCTAAATCTCCTGTAATATTAATTCCTTTTCCCCTTTTTTGTTCCTTTTTATCCATTTGTTCCAGCTTCTTAAGCTATTGTTTTAACTGCTTTCTTTCTTTACATCAGGATGAAGTGAAAAATGCTTGCCTTGTCTTACTAATATGTGTGTTGTACGCAGAATACACAAGTTCTTGTAACAAATCTACAGATTACTTTTGTTGATAGAGAAAATATCCAGCACATACACCACAACCAAGCCAAGAATGCTTAATATAAAATTATTTGCTTTGTGAAGGGAATAGTGGAAGCACACAAATAGCCATGATAATTTATTTTCTTAGTTAACAGTCTCAGAATGGTGAAATAATTTCTGTTGGAAGAGACTTTGGGAGGTCTGCAGCCCAACCTTCTGTTCGTAGCAGGGTTGATCCTTAATTCAAACAAGTTTGATCAGGGCTTTGTCTAGCTGAGTCTTGAAAACCCCCAAGAATGGAAAAGGTCTAGTGTCTCTGGACAACCTGGGCTGTCATCCTGGAGGAAAGGCTTCTCCTTCTTTCCAGCCTGAGCCTGTCATGTTAAAGCTTGTTCCACTCCCTTTCAAATTCCTGCCACACACCACAGTGAAAAGCCTGACTGCATCTCTTCTTCCACTTCCAGTGGTGCCGGTAATAGTGTTGTATAACTCTGAAGTCGTCCTTTCTCCCAGCTGAACCAGCGCTGGTGCCATAGTCTCTTCTCCCAGGGCAAGGACTCCAGGCCTCATCATCCCTTGAATCCACTCCACTCTGTCCATGCCCTTCACATATTTTAGGGGTCAAAACCGAATGAAGTATCCAGATATGCTCTAACAAATGAGAAGTAGAAGAATATAATCCCTTCCTTGATACCCTTATTCACAAAGCCCAGTATATTTTTGGACTTTGATGCTGGGGTTGATGCACTGCTGATTTCATATTATTGTACTACACCTATAGTTTCAAAATATGGATGCCTTAATCCAACTTTTCCATTGCATTCTTTTTTTCTTGAAAACAAGTAAGTCAATTCTTGTATTATACTGAGCAATTTTGATCACTTCTTGCACTGTCAGTGACACAGCAATTTTCTTCACCTTTTTCAAGGGACATCATACTGCTTCTACATCCCAAACTTCATAATTCTTCTCTAAATGCTCTTATAGTGATCTTCACCCTTCTATATCAACTGTACTATTTCAACTTCTACCTACTTCACTGGTAGGAAATCATTCCTTTTTCCCATATAAGAACATTATAGGTACCCTGAGCTATTTTCTAATTATGTTATAGGTACACTGAACTGTATTCCGATTACCTACAGTTCGCAAAGTTATGCCAGAACTACTTCACTTCTGTTGTTATTTTTAATGTCAGTGGTGACTGTATAAAAAATCCCAAAACAATCTTGTTAGGTTATGGCCCTTTGCCACTCAATAGAAAAGAGCATGCAATCTAAAATAAACAAAAAAAGGTTAAATGAAGAAAGAAAACATAGCTCTATAAATTTGTAGATTCACTATAACAATGTGTAAGGCTACCACTTCGTGCTTTAACCTGTAAAGAATATAAAGAAAATTGAAATAAATTCTAGACCAGAGCTGGCATGTACCTTATGTCTGTCTACAGACAGGAGAAATATAGCCAATGCCTACTTTTCACAGAAATCAGATATTATTATATTGAAAAAGGATCACACAAAAATTGAAACCAAAACCTGATTATTTAGAATCACAGAATCATAGAATATACCGAGTTGGAAGGGACCTATCAGGATCGTTGAGTCCAACTCCTGGCCCTACACAGGACACTCCAAGACTCACACCACTTGCCTGACAGCATTGTCCAAATGCTTCTTGAACTCTGTCAGTCTATTTCTGTGACCATTTCTCCATTCCAGTGCCCAAACACCCTCTCTGTGAGGAACCTTTTTCTAATACCCATCCTAAACCTCCCAACTCAGCTTCATGCCATTCCCTCAGGACCCATCACTGACAAGAGTAAAGAGATCGGTACCTGCCCCTCTGCTTCCCCTCGTGAGGATGTTGAAGACTTCAATGAGGTCTCCCCTCAGTCTTGTCTTCTCCAGGTTGAATAAACCAAGTGACCTCAGCTGCACCTTACAAGGCTTCCCCTCCAGACCCTTCACCATCCACATGGCCCCCTTCTGGAAAGTCTCTAGCAGTTTAATGTCTTTTAATATTGTGGCTCCCAAAACTGCTCCCAGCACTCGGAGTTGAGGCAGTGCCAGTGCAGAGCAGAGCGGGACAATTCCCTCCCTCACCTGGCTGGCGATGCTGCGACTGATGCAACCCAGGACACAGTTGGCCCTTCTGGCTGCCTGGGCACTGCTGGCACATGTTCAACTTTCTGTCGATCCGAACCCCCAGGTCCCTTTTCTCAGTGTTTCTCTCCAGCCTCTCGTTATCCAGTCTACACACACAACCAGAGCTGCACATCCTGGGTGTAGAATCCAGAACTTGCCAATTGGTGATCGACCACCTCTCTAATTTGTCGAGGTCTCTCTGCAGGGCCTCCCTGCCCTTGAGGGAGTCGGCAGCTGCTATCACTTTAGTGTTGTTGGCAGACATATACTTCGTATTTCCTCGAGTCCTGTGTCCAATATCTAGCATTTATTCCACCAAAGGTTCTACTGCCTAAATACTTAGGAATTTTACAGCTATGTTCTAATAATGAGAACAGTACCCAAGTTATATTGCGGAAATAGCACTAATAGTTACTATATCATCCTTGATTCTGTTAACTGAAAGGTGACATTTCCCAAGAATATTTTGAACAATTACTCTAGAGCAAAATGTTTCACCTCATCATAGGTTCCATTGTTTTTTTTCTTTTCTTCTGAAGAAAGACAGGAAATCATTACTTTATATCACATGTACTACAATCTTTAGCTGTCATTTACAGTTTGATACTGTTGTTTTAAATTGATATATAATCTTTAAAACTAGTACAAGATCTTTATAAAGAGAAATCGCATCAGTTATATTTTTCTTTCCCTTTAAAGAAAAGAAAAAAGTTTTTCTTTCCCTTAAAAAAGAAAAAATTTATGTTAAGATGTGTATAGATTCATCGTTATAGAACATAGTGCACTATCTCAAAGAAATTCCAACTATGGATTCTCCAGAAACTCACAGTGAAATGTAAACAAGCTAGTGTCACAAACAGCCTGAAATGGTGATATATGTGAAAGAAAGCATGATCATTAAATATTGGACAGATTCTCAGTGCACTTTAGTACTATTAGAGGACACTCATGACTTTATTAAGTACAAGGATAAGAAAAAACCCAAACAATAGACTGAATTCTGAAGGTGTAAAAGTGTTTCAAGCGCGAGTAGACAAGACATCAGCACTGAAAATGAACATGCTGTATTGTTTTATCACTTGATTCTGTTTCTCCTAAGTACTTTTATCATCCATAACATTTTTATTTATACTTCAAGTTATCTGTATCTGCCATGAAGCTACTCTGAGCCTTTGTGTGAAAATAGTCTCTATTTTTCTTATGCTTATGGGCCCATAATACTTAGAAAATTCTGTGGGGAAGGGTTACTCTCAGAAAATTTTCCATCTATTCTGAAGATGCAAGTACACTGAGTCTTGGGGCAATAAGACAAGCAGAAAATTGTGATTTCATCAAAATGTTATTGAAGAAAAGGTTAGGTATTTTGTCCTTGGTTGTTTAACAATCTTCTTGATTCAGTACTCTGCTATGTGGGCATGAGAATCTGTCCATGCAGATTAAACTTCGAGAGTCCTAAAAGATTCTCAGGAAGTTTCATTTAAGCATTCACTTATGCTTTATTTAAGTCTTCATTTAAACAAGCCAACACTGAAATTAACTTGAGGATGTGGATCTCAGAATTTAGTGGGTTTACTGTTATTCTTATTGACCCCGAGTTTTTTTTAAAAGACGATTTGGATTAAAAAATATTCTCTACTAGTAGAGTCTCTTAAAGGAAAAGTAATTAAAACACGTGATATTGCAAAATATTGCGAATTTCAGAGGAAGTAGGGAAAAGTTTCTTCTTCATTCAAGATTTATGAATATTGGCAAGGCAAAAAAAGCATATTTTACCATCAACAGTTGGAGTTGTAAAAAATTAATGTAAATTATTAATGAGAAATGCAATTTTCTTACAATACCCGAAACAGTTTTAGAGGCAGAACTAGCTGCTAATTTCTGAACATGTGAAGTGTTCACAAAGTGAAGTGTCATTTCTTGTCCTGAAACACCTAAGAATTTTATTACTATCCACATATTTTAGACACACATTTTTCATATTTATAAGAAAAAATCCAACGACAACTCCATTTATTTTACTAGTAATAATTTTTTTTCACATCTACGTAACAGCAGATAAAATGCTCGAATTTATACTCATGTACCTGCTTTTTTGAAGTATCCTAATAATTTAAAACCTCACAGCTCTTGCTAAAATCTGCCTATATTTCTTTTCTGTATTTTTCCCAATAATTCCTACTAAAATATGGATAACATCAAACCGACATTATTTAGCTTATATAGTTCATATGAAAATATTAGTACTTTTACTAGAAAGTTTATTAAAAATTATACATAGTTTCAAACAACTTAATCAGTTTTAACAGATCACTCGACAGAACAGTTTTGGAATAAATTAAATGCATTTGTTTCAAAAACTCTGGATATTTTGATTGTTATATGGTAAATAAAACTCTGCTTCCTCTCAGCATGACTCTATGCATTTAAGCAGACAGATTTTTCATGGTTTTACTCACACAAGTAGATATGAATAGCATCTACTTTGTTTATAACCCACTGATAGTGGGTTTTATAGTTGAAGTGGGAACACTTGGATCAGAAACTTTCGGTAGAAACACTATGTATCAGTGGCTGGATACTCCCATAGAAGAACTTCCAGAAGAGCTAATTACTCTTTCAGAGTGACGATGGAAAGACATTGTTTCTGAAGAAATTATCCCTGTTTCCTTTTTTCTCTTACCTGAACATCAAATGTTTCCTGAACTCAAGGCAACTCAACCTGCTCATTCTCCCTAGCAAGTCACCAAAAAAATTCAAAGCTGTACATCTTGAATGGCTCCCTTTTGTCTCTTCTGCATCCCAGGAAAAAAAAAAAAAGTCTAGTGTCCAATAAAATGCCTAAGAAGTCCAACAAAATTTTCACAATGAGTAGACATATTTCCATAATTTCCTGGGGCTTGAGGTTTAGGGTTTTTTTTTCCCCCACAATATGCTTTGTGATTACTCAGTAAAAGAGAATCTTCCTCTGCCACCATTTATAATTCATTCTGCACACACAATAGTACAGGTAACATGTCTTTAGTTCAACTCACAGCACTCAGCATTCTTACTGTTCCCACAGAAACAGACACAGATATACAAAATGCTTTCTATTTACATTCACTCAGTAGTCATTTAATGCTTCGTGAAGATGCAGATCTTCAAGGGCTTTACACTTAAAGGACCCCCATAACTGTTTGCCCCCACTATCCCTATAGCACTTTATGCACTTAGGGTGTCGCAACACAATTTATGGCAATTTTCTGTAAGTCAACCCTCCCATATCTTTAGTTGATTCGGGGCTGTGTTAAAACATACAACACGAAATATTCCTAATCGCTTGGGTGGATGCCTTTTACATATTCTTAATAAGAGTGTATTCTCCTTTATGAGAGTACTCTTCAACAAGACCTTGAAATGAACAAACCTATTTCACAACAAAACCTCCTCCCTTCTTCCTTGTTCATCAGGAACTAATCTCCTTACATCCCTGCTCTGCAAGAACACAAAAGACCACCGCAGAAAGTGAACAGAGTTGATAATTAGTATCCAGTTTGGGAGGAATGAGGGAGGGGGTGGGAAAGGGAATTACAGATCCTTTTTGTGCCTACTACTCGAGTCTGACCCAATAAATCCAGGAAAGACACAACTAAGGATTAGAATTATGGTTGGAAGAGCTTATTTGCTTTCTGGTCTTGCTTTGTATCTATAGGATTTCCTATAGGAAATTCCTGTATCTATAGGATTTAGCAGGCATTCTCAGGGAATTTTGATTCACAAGTTAAAATCTATGTCTGTTCTTGTCTGTATGCTAAGCATCTAAAGAGTGCTGAATAGATTTAAAAGCTGAGCAAAACTCTGACAGATTACTTCCAGCCATAAAAGCAATGAGTCAAAAATTAACCTGTTTACAATTCCGTTGAGGTTTAAGAGTTTTGTTTGCATTAAATCAGAGGATGCTTTATAAAAGTGAGATAACATAGGAAGTCAGGTACAATGTTAACTGTAAAATCTGAAATTACTCCCTATCATTTAATAGTTTTATTTGCCTTCGTTTTAATAAAAGATTAGTCACTTGAATTCTGCTTACAACAAAGTATGAACTGGTAGAAATTTGGATTTAACAATAAATTCCTTTGTGAAGGAGGGCAGGGGTGGGGGAGCTAAAGGCAAAATTTTCCAAAAATCCAGTAGTCTGAATTCAGAGGTGGAAATAAAATCATGATGTGCAGCATATTCTCCAGGCTTACAAGACAGTTTTGATTTAATTTGAAATTCTGACTATGTTGAAAGATCTCATAAAGTCTCCCTTGATCCAATTCTGAAAAAAATCCTATTTCTATTAAATTTAGAAAAGGTTCATGTACAGATATCATTAAGAGAAGAATCTCTCCTGCTGTCTGCATGAACACATTCAAATAATTCAACAAAATTTTTCGATGTCAACAGAAGCAGTGGGACACTTTTCCTATCTTTACTTCATGGGTGTTTAGAGAACAATTTTATACCTTTTAATTTATGCAGGGTGACTAGCTGAAGTTAAAAGAATTTCCAGAGAGGAAATTATTTACAGCAATAAATCTCATTTATTGATAAATGTTTCACTGAGTATAAAATCACACAATAAAGTGCTATTACTTTCATACCCTTGCAAAATTACATTCTTGGATGGCAGCAATTTTACTTCTGATGCGATACCAAAATTTGAAAACAAAACAACACAAAAACAAAACAAAAGGAGAGCAATTCACAGAATTGCAGAATTACAGAGGAGGTAACAAGGTATTGGAACTTAGTCTGCCTAGAATCCACTCATGCATTTCTCACTAAAATTTGAAATATAGATATGTCTCCTAAATACTGACAAACTTAGTTCTTTATAGTAATGAAGCAAAATAATTTCAGGGAAAATTATCTAATTTCTCTGAAGACTATTGGCCTAACAGACATGAAAACAAAATACTGGGAACATCATAATCGAATTTAAATGTCTTTGCAACGAGCTGACTATTGGTGCACAATTTTAATGTGAACAAAAGAAGAGGCTTAAATAGATACCGGTGTGAGGCACTTTCATCTGAGTTAATATTTGCGTATGATCAGGGTAATCAAAGATTTCTCTGCCTTGAAGACCTCATAATCTAATTCATGATAAAATGAGATGCAACATAGAACCTCATATTGAATTACTAGCTTGACTGAATAAGAATGAAGCATAAAATCTAAAAATGTGTTATCTTTAGTACTTTACGGCATGTTTAATTCCTTCATTGAGTTGATATATAAAACATCTGTATTACTAGAGAAAGGCAGGCAAAATGTCCTTCAATTTTTTCTTAGTTTCTTTTTTCTTAATACAATACATCCCACTTTTAGAACTTGCTTTTATTACTAACGGTTATTGATAATGTAATAGTAATACTGATTATGAGCAGCTAAGCCAGAAGAAGCTACGTCTGATCTCTAGACCAATTTGCAGAGCGTTGTGGTAGCACCGATATAACTAAAATTGTACATTGTAGTTTTCAGTCCAGCACTATATTTTAACACTAGTTAAAACCAAATTAACATTATATATATCTTAGGTTATGGTAACTAGATTTCTGTTCCCTACATCAAAACAAGTTTCACTTTTAAAGATTTTCAGTGGTGGTTTTTGAGTAATTTTGAAATTTATATTGTCTAGAGCTGTGTGGATTTGAAGAGAAAAATGTCGTAGTGCAACTAAGAGTTAAAGATCTTATGTGTAAACTGCTACTGTTAAAAAAGTATTTTTTAAATCATTATAACACAAAAATACTTTGAAATAATTATAATTTTAGAAACATTTTAAACTAGCAGGTAGGCATTCTTTTTGGACATAAAAATGGGTTTCTTTGAAGGAAGGAGTCAAAGATTATTCTATTGTTTAGAAATTAAGATTTAAATTAATTCACATATCTTCCATAAAAAATTGCCTAACACCTCTACTGCAACTTTGATTCCTTGTCCCAAGCATGAAGATGTTTTCAAAGTTACCCAGTACTAGATGGGAACTTCTTAATTCAAATTTTGTTTAGCTGCCACCTGTGGTTAACCTCTTTCAATACTGATGTTGTAGAGCACAGAAGCACAGAACAGTTAAGTTTGGAATGATTATCTTGTCCAACCTCCCTCCTCAAACAAGATAATCTATAGAAAGCTGCCAAGGACCTCATCCAGTCAGCTTTTGGGAACCTCAAAGGATGGAGAGTCTGCAACCTCTCTATGCATCCTGTGTCAGTGCTGAGTCACCCTCACAGTGAGAAAGTGTTTCCTGATGTTCAGATGGAAGCTCCTGTGTTTCAGTTAGTACCCATTGCTTCATGTCCCATCACTGGGACCACTGAGCACCACTGGGAACCACTGAGTGTTTGAGGTTTTGTATTATTTCCAAAGATGGAAACTCCACAACCTACCCGAGCAACCTATTTAGATGCTCAGTCAGCCCAAAATGAAAAAAAAGCTTTGATTATGTGGACAGCTCTGTGTTTCAGTCTAAATGCATTGCCTCTTTCCCTGACATTGGCCACCATCGAGAAGATCCTGGTTCTATTTCCTTACACCCTCCCTTCAGATATTTGTACACATTGAAGAGATCACCCTGAGCTTTCCTCTACTCCAAGCTGAACAGTCCCTATTCTCTAAGCCTTTCCTAATGGGCGAGTTTCTCCAGCCCATAAATCATCTTTTTGTCCTTTTTTTGAACTCTCTCTAGTATGTCCATATCTCTCTGATACTGAGGAACCCCAAAGTGAACACAATATTCTGGTATATAATCCTCATGTTGATGCCAAAGAGATTTTTGCTTTTGTGCTTTCTATATTTGTAGTATATTAGTAGCCCTGTAGTCCTGTAGCCCTGTAGCCTTTACCCTATAACCTTGTAAATTCCTAGCTAGCAAATTCCCTATCCCATAGTCCCTATCCCATAGTCAAAGTAAGATTCCTATGTTACCTTATCATCACCAGTGTTCTAGGGACCAGGGACACTTCTCTGTCCCATGTCTCCCAAAAGCCCAAACAACAGTAGCTAGCAGCATTAGGTGGGGGTTTCAGTAGGAAGCTGACCCAAAGGAAATCACCTCATTAACCATATTTCTAATTGGGAGATTTCTGTAAACTGTGTTAATTTGCTGTAAACCTCTTGAAGTGCTGGAGTCCGCTGTGGGTACACACACACACACACACACACAACACACACACACACACACACACACACACACACACATATAGAGAACAGACACTCGGGACGGGACACAAAGGTGTGCGTTTGTACCCTGGGAGGACCTCCAACAGCGTAACTGCTTTCCCTACCCTCATAACATTGTCCAGCTTCTGATTTTAAGCAGACAAAGGCATCAATGTGGCCCCACCAGTGCTGAAAAAAAAGGAAGAATCATGTCTTGGTCTGCTGACAATCCTTCTCCCAGCCTGAGAAGATGTTGGTCATCTTGGTTTCAAGGCACGGTGGCAGCTCATGTTCAACTTAGACACATATGTAACCTTCTTTTCAAAACCATTTCCCAGATGGATGAGTCCAGTCTGATCTTATTCCTTTCCAGGCACCAGTTTTAGCATCCTCATAACTTCATTAGATTGCTGTCAATCTATTTCTCCAAGCTGTTGAGATCCCTCTTCATGACAGCACAAACCTCTGGTCTATCAGTAACCCCTCCCAGTTCTGTGTTATCTACAAAGCTGCTGAGGCTACACTCTCCCCCATCCTCCAGATCATTAACAAGAGTACTGAACAGGATCAGACAAGACTGGCGTCTTGTGTACATCACTGGTTACTAGTCTTCAAGCAGATTTTGTTCCACTGACCACCACACTCTGTTGTTGTCTATTCAGCTGGTTTTCAAATCATCTCACTGTCCACCTTCAACACACTTATCAATAACTTATCTGTGCAGATGTCATGGGAGAGTGTGACTGGTACCTCCTGCTTCTGACCCCTGGTAATAATGTCACCATCATTCTGTAAAGAATTCCTAAAAGAAACTGTCTGTCTCTTTAGTGTCAGATGAAACAGACTGTGTCAAAAGACATAGTGAAATCTATGTAGACAGTATCCACTGTTCTTTCCTCATCTACCAAACCTGTCATTTCGACAGAAGGTAATCAAATTGGTCAAGGATGACGCCCTCTTGGGAAATTCACATTGACCACTTCTGGTAGTTTTCTTGGTCAATTGCCTGGAAATGTTTTTCAGGATTAGCTGATCCATCACATTTCCAGGGATGAAGGTGAGGCCTGTATCTCCCTGGACCCTTCTTCTTCCCTTTCTTGAAGATAGGAGTGACGCTTATTTCTTGAAGTCCTCAGACACCTCTCCTAGTCACCATGATCTTTTGAAGATCATCAAGAGAGGCTTTGCAATGACATCAGGCATGACTCACAGGCACAACTAATTAAGGTCCATGGACTTATGTATGTACAGGCTGCTTAAGCTTTCCCTAGCCTGATTCTCCTTCACTAATTATATGACTTTCCTGCTTCAGATGTCCCTGGTTTCAGATATCTGGGAATTTTAAAGAACAGCTTTGCTATTAAAGAAAATAGCAAAAAGAGGCATTCAGTACCTTCACCTTATTCCATGTCCTTTTACAGTAAGGTTCCCATCTCATTCAGCAGTGGGACCATATTTTCCCTAGTTTTCCTTTACCTGTTGATATAGATAGCTTTGGTTTTGCCTTTGACATCAGACTCTGTTTCATCAGACTCTGTTTCTGGGCTTTGATTTTCCTACCTGCATGTCTTCATGCTTAAACAGTGTCTTTGTATTCCTACCAGGTTACCTGTCCCTGTTTTCGCACTTCATATACTCCCTTTTTCCGTCTGAGTTTTGCAGGAGCAACTTGTTCATACATGTAGGCCCCCAGATATTTTGCCTGATTTCCTGCTTGTTGGGATATACTGCTCTGAGCTCGCCAGACATGAGTCTTGAACATTAGCCATTTCTCTTGGGCCTTTCTTTCAACCAGGGCTTTATCTAATGGGGTTATTTCAAGCTAAGCCTTGAAGTCCAGGCCAATGCCTGCTCTCTTGAAGTCAGAGTCGTAACTTTCTTTTTGCTCTGCTCCTTCATCTCAAGGTCCTGATCTCCAGCATGTCATGGGGATGGTAATTAAGGCTGCCTTGGGCTTCCACATTCCTAACATCCTTTGTTGTATTGTAAGTATGAAGCCCAGCAGAGCACCTTTACACTTTGGTTCCTTTCTCACTTGAGTAAGGTTGTTGTCACTTCGGGAATGTCCTGTATGGTTTATGCCATGCTGTGCTGTCCCTGTTCCAGCAGATATTGGTGTGGCCTCATGAGAGGGCCAGGACCTGTACGTCTGAGGATCCTTCCAGCATTCTGTAGAAGGTCTCACCTTGTTCTTCCTTGTCAGGTGGTCTACAACAGACACCCACTACTACATTATTATCCAAAAGCTCTCAGTTTGTTCATCATTTCTCCCCAGGAAAAGCTCCATGCATTCCAGCTGCCCTCTTACATAAAGGGCAGCTCTACCTCCTCATCTTCCTGTTCTGTCCTTCCTAAAAATCCTATATCCCTCAGTTGAAGTACTTCAATCACATAAGCTGTTGCACCACATCAACATGATTCTAATTAGATCAAAGTTTTGCAGCTCTACACGGATTGCTAATTTACCACGTTTCTTCCCCATGTTACATGCATTGATGTTTAGGTACTTCAGAGAGGCACCCCAGAATGCTGATTTCCCAGAAGGTGCTTAGGGGAAGGTAAAATATATTGTGAGATTTCATACAGTGTTTTAAAAATGAGTCATGACATAAACAATAAGTTTAGGAAAAATTTCCCAAAGTTCTTTTGAAACAAACTGAATTTTGATTGGATAGACATGTAGCATAAGAACTGATACTCATTATTACCAGATCACTCCAAAAATTTTTACTCTATTCATAGTTTGATTTCAGAAAGAAGAGAAATTCTGAGAACAGAAAAGAACTACCTTTTAGCAGAAGATTTCAAATATTTACTGAGCTGTCACCTTGTTAGTAGTAAGACCAATTTATATTACAGCAGATTTGTTACCAATCTTTTAATAAACATTGATTCCAAATTTCTCTCTCTTTCCCATGAGTCATACAACAGTGTTATTTGTATAACAGAAATTATATTTGTAATTACTTTTGTCTCATGAAGACTTTATGTGGAAAACACACACTAGTTACTCCTCGTTATAGATGAACACTTAATACTAAACTCTAGATACAAGCTGCGTGAGGAAAACGTCCACTTAGGCCAGAAGAGCTAGCTTACAGAGTGAAGGTCAAAGCTTAACAAGTAGCAGAAGGAACAGTTTCTGTCTGCTTGAATACTGGAATTAATAACAACACCTGTCAACATTTCTTGGAATTTTTGCAAAGTAAGCTGTGAGCATGCACTGGAAGTAATAAGACACTCCTGTCTCTTATTCTGAGTGCTGAACTGGAGGCACAGCTGAAGGGCGATAGAAATTAACTTTAATCAATGCTTGTCAAATGTAAATATTCCCAGGAAATAATAACTGAAAAGTCAGGTTTTTGTACAAGTCAGTTTCACAAGGAAACACATTGGGGCAACATTACTTTGAACCAATTTTTATACTTAGCAAAAAGTACTCAAACAGAAGCCTGTCCTATAACTGGCTATTTATTTTCCTATTATCTTGTTAGACTAAATAGTTCAGACACTTTCTGGAATTTAACAAGCGAATAGCAGAACGATTAAGAATCAAGAGCTGATGATAATAAACCGTGTGGTCTATACAACTGTCCTTTACCTGTTTTAACCAATCAGATTTGTCTCACACTGAGTCAAACCATGATACACATGAACATATTGGAAGGGAGAGCCATCTTGAAAAAAAGCAGGGACAGTTTGGAAGAGAGGGCTGTCAAGAGCTGTGCAAAGTTCAAACTTATTTTTTAACAAAGCCAAATGCAAAGTCCTGGGATGACATTACCAGAGAACCCAGTCCAGACTACAAAGTGTATGGCTAGGGAGAAGCCTTGCTGAAAGGGAGCTAGGGTTCCTGGTGGACAACAAGCTGAACAGTAGTCAACAAAGGCAAGTTGGATCATGTGCTGCATGTGCAGGGGCATTACCAGCAGAGATAGAGACTTGATCATCCCACTCAGCACTTGTCAGGCCATTCCTGGAACACTGTGTTCAATCCTCAACCCCACAGTTCAAGAAAGATGCAGAGAGACTGGAGAGGCTCCAAACAAGAACCACAAAAATGATCAAATGGTTGGAGAATCCAGCCTGGAGAAGAGAAAACTCAGGGGGAAACTGATCATAGCATTCCAGTACTTAAAGTGTGGCTACAAAAAATTAGAATTTTGTAAAAATTGATGATGATAATTATCACTTGTTAGGGAACAACAACCAAAAAAAGTGTGTATTTATTCTCCAGTTTAAGTTAGCATTTGCAAATCAGTCTGCTGTGTAACATATGGTATACTTCAGCATAAGTAGAAAGTAAAATAAACCAGTACTGTTTAGTTCCCAGTCACCTGCAGCAAAGTTATATATGTTGCAACCGATTGTGCCGCTGTGCAACTGACTCAGTGTATCACAACTTGGTCTGATAAAACTTATTGGTTCAGCTACATCTTAGTACCTAGGTGTAGTGTTAAGCAAACATGCAGACCACGTATATCCATCTCAATATGGAGATCGAGTTAATAGTTCCTCTATGACTCAGAACCCTACAGGCAGGAGGTAGCCAAATGGATCGGAAAATTTAGACTGGTTGGTTATTAGAGGTCTTTTCCAACGTTAATTGATGACTCTGTGAGAATATGACAGACTTGTCATTGAACTGAGCTGATAATTCCTGAGCTGACACTTGTATCATACCCCACATATTATTCAGGATTCCTGTCTACCCCACTTTTTTTTTTTTATTTATTCAGAGCATGAGATCCTGCTTGACTTCAGTTAAGGGAGTTTATAGTATTTCATACTATATCAGAAACAAATAAATCCATTCATGAAAAACCTGACTTTTCCTTCTATAATAGGTTGAATGTCTCAAGATGAAAAGATACCTTAATCTAATTTTAAATTTCTGATATTAGTAATTCTTGTCATAATATAGGAGACACCCATAAATGTGTTTGGTTTACATAAAACAAGAGTTTGCATAGCTGATTTCTCAACAGAACTTCCGTAAGAAATTAAAATAATGGGTCTTACTGCAGCAGACTCCTCTAATGACAGTTAGCTAACTTTCAATATTTGAGAATTTAGAAAATATCTCGACAACTAGCAGTGAAAGCTTTCAAGTCAATTCCACTTCCACAAAAAGTGTCACAATTTTTTATTATGCATTCATTACCACGGATGTTTATGCTGGCTATTAGAAGAAATTCTTTACTGTGAGGATGGTGAGATACTGAGATAGGTTGCCAAAAGAAGTTGGGGGTGCCCCAGTCCTGGCAGTGTTCAAAACCAGCTTGTATAAGGCCTTGAGCAACCTGGCCTAGTGCGAGGTGTCCCTGCCCAATGCAGCAGAGTTGGGATGAGATGATTTTTATGGTCCCTTCCAACCCTTGATATTCTATGAATCTCAGACTTCTTCACACGAAGAGGAATAAGCAAGCCTGATTTATCACAAAGTGCTGTCAGGTTTTTAAAATACTATGCTTCAGCTCTATCTTCACTTCAATGTTAAACAATAATGAGTTTGTATTCAAATACTCACATAGTAAATAGGGAAGGAATAGTAAAATTTCTGTGCGAATAGTTACATACTTTATTTGGTGTGAACACAGGCATCCACATACCATATATGTATGTGGTATCCACACACCACATACCAAGTTACCTTAATCTTCATCAGACAAATAGTCTGATTGATTTCAAGGCCTACACTAAAAAGTTAAGGCTGGTCTTAAAATTCTGCTAAAGCTCAGACTTATTGGTTATCCCTGCTATTAAGTTCTGCGGCATCACTCCTTGTAACAATCCAGCTCAATAAGGCATTGAGCAGTCAGGCCACATTTCAGGCACTAAGTCAATCTCTAATCTCTAATCTCTCGCTAAATTAATTGCATACCTGTAATACATCTTCCTATGACCACCCTTACCTGCATATATATGGAATGCTCATACGTATAAAATGCTTACTGATGGAAAGTTCTCATTTCCTATTTCCCAACTTTCAACTCATTTGTTTCCCTCCTTAGTGGTAGCTGAAGAAAATTCCTTAAAATTAGACATTCAGTTCTGTTTAGTAACATCTAATACTAACCCTATTTCAGTATATTGCTCAGCAATCAACAGTTTTGAGGGTTTTGTTATCAATTGCCTGCATTTATAAATATGTTTGCCACTGAAATATGTCAAGCCAGATCTTCTGTATATTGTGAGTCTGGGACCTCCTATTAAAATTTCTCTAATATGGAAAAAAAATATATTTTGTTATGCTTCTTCAGCATGAAGTCTAAAGTATTAATTCACCTCACACTTCTTAATGTCACAAAAAATGTACATCTTCAAACATGAAATATGTTTTATTGAAATCCTACAGAAATGTGCTGATGTCTTAAATCAATTCCTCTTTCCTTCAAGCTGAGAATAAAAAACATTTAGTTACCAACAATCATCCCAAATTTGTTTTGGTTTTCAGTTTGATAAAATTGGAGGTTTCTCGTTCTTTCTTTCATATGGAAATCAAAGCATACCTTAGACATAACTGTAATTCTTATACAAGTAAGGGATGTAGTTGACAGTAGATCATACTTTTTTTGGATATTGGGCCCCAGATGTATGAAATTTGACTACCAAGAAGCATATTTGAATTAAAATTTCATTTTTAAACAGAGTATACATTAGTTTATTGATGACATACATGACATACATTGATGGCATCATGATGACAGTGGTGCACCCAACATAAAAATTATGATTTAGTTGTATTTGTTTAAAATTATAGTAATGGGAAAAGAATCAATAGGCTCTGGCTGGTATGAGATCATGTTTCACCACTAACAGAGGCCTAAGTAAGGACTTACATACAAAAGCGAAAACCGTGAAAATGATTGACGTGAAGTTCTTGTTGTCATCTTTTCCAGTCATTTATGAAAAATTGTCAGCATGTCTAAATTACACCTTCATATGAAAAAATACAATGCTTTAGAGCAATAATCTATTTTTAAATATGACCACTTGAAGTCCTAGTAGTCACAACTACTATTTGTGAGAATATTTCCAGAGGATTAAAACTCCTGTGTTATCTTCCAAATATATATGACTGGTTTGCTCTAGAAAAAGTACCATTCAGGTATTCTTCTGCAAACTGATTTTAATCTGTCAATATATGCTGCAGCCTGAGGTTACAGGTGATAAGATTTTCTTTTTAAGAGAAAATAAAAACAAACTGTTTACAAAAATAAAATTCAAGGAAGCATTGGTATTGATACGTGAAGAAGAGATCAATGTTTAAAATTTGAAGAATTCAGTAGTAAGTAATTAGATCACTTTTTTTATAGTCAGTATTAAAGTTGAACTTGGAAAAAAAAGCAGGATGAGTCAATATTCTGCTAGGTCTTGCTGAAAAGCTGGTTGAAGTAGAACATGTATGTACTCAGGAATATAAGTCTTAATGACTGTGATTTCAAATGTAAAAATCAATTGAACATCATGGGACAATATTAAATCCAAATGGAGAAATAAATTAGGGGAAAAAATGTGAACAGAAACCAAATGAGTTAGGCCACCGATTATCTTTGGGTCAAAGAGTCAGTTCCCTAGAATTAAAAGCAACCACAAAATAGAATAACTCAGAAAATTATTATCATCTTAACCCCAAGCTGAAGTTTGGATTGCACTACATTTTACTAGAATACTGTTCAAGAATTTTGCCAAGTTTCCTTTATCAAACATTTATCACATTTATCAAATGACCTGGAGGAAGGGATCAAATGCACTCTCAGCAAGTTTACTGGTGACACGAACCTGGGGGGAGTGGCTCATCCACCTGAAGGCTGTGCTGCTGTTCCATGGGACCTTGATTGGCCGGAGAGTTGGGCAGAGCCTGATGAGGTTCAACAAGGGCAAGTCAACACTTGCAAGTCCTACACCTGCGAAGGAACAGCCCCAAGTGCCAGTACAGGCTGGGGCTGACCTCCTACAGAGCAGCTCTGCGGAGGAGGACCTGGGAGTCTTGGTGGGTCACAAGCTGTGCATGAGCCAGCAGTGCCCTTGTGGCCAGGAGGGCCAGTGGTATCCTGGGATGCATCAGGAAGAGGGAGGTGATCCTCCTCCGCTATTTGGTCCTAGTGAGATTCTTCTGGAGAGCTGTGTCCAGTTCTAGGCTCCTCAGTACAAGAAAGACAAGGAGCAACTGGAGAGGGTCCAGTGGGGAGCCACAAGGATGATCAGGGGTCTAGAGCATCTCTCTTATGAGAAGAGACTGGGTCTTTTCAGTCTAGAGAAGAGAAGACTGAGTTTTTATGATGAGAGGGGATCTCATCAATACATATGAATATCTCAAAGGTGGGTGACAAGGAGATCGTGCCAGACTCTATTCAGTGGCTCCAGCAGCAGAATGAGTAGCAGTAACCGTGAATTAAAATACAACAATTTCCACCTCAACACGAGGAAGAACTTCTTTACATGGAGGGTGGCAGAGCACTGGAACAGGCTGCCTGGGGAGGTCATGGAGTCTCCGCCTCTGGAGACATTCAAAACCTGTTTGTATGTGTTCCTGTGTAACCCACTTTACTTGACCCTGTTTTGCAGCAGGGGTAGACTACATATCTCCAGAGGTCCCTTCCAAACCTAACAACTATGTGACTCTATGATTCTTTTTCTTTCTACGGAAAATCCATTCATGGACAATATTTTTCTTCCTACAATAACAACATTCTGCTGTTTAAATTGATTTTTTTTTGTCCATTTAATATTTACAAGTACTTGACTCTTTCTTTGTAGTGCTCAAGTCTTCCTACCCCATACCTAGAAAGAAATTATGTCTGAATTACTTTTGGGTTTTGTTTTATTGTTCTAAGTATGTAGATATTTTCTATTTTTTTAAATGAGCAAAACTAAAAGTCTTTGTCAGCATTCATTCTATTTTGAATTCTTTGAATTCATATTCACTTAATATTCAAAGAAGTTTTTCTCACAGGTTACGTTATCCCAGGTAGGGATACTAGAGATTCTTAAGGTTACTCAGTACTTCAGCAGTACTGCCAATATGAAGCATTTTATCAATTATTTTATCTGATTTATTTTATAAAATGGCAGAATACTCTTATATTGATATGGTTATTTAATTATCTGTTGAGCAGTTAATCAGCACAAGTCTTAGCTCGTTCTCTGCACATTTTAGTCTCACAAAAATATTCAATAAGTTTTGTTTATGCAGCAAAAGTCCTGAAAACTCGGAAGTTTCCATGACGGAGGAAACTCATCCTCCAGAGAGCTATTTTTATAGAAAACAGGAGCCATAAAGTCAGACCCAACATTAAAATATGCATTTAAAGCAGAAAAAAGATAATCTTGTTAAGAAGAGCTCTTAATTATGATAAAAACGGCACATGCTTTGAAGACCCATATAACTGATCTAACCTTTAAAAACCAGCACTGATTTATCTCTCCGCCATCATATTTTAATAATGAATCTCTCTGATAAATGTGCATCTTTTTAAAAAGACACACAAAGGCCCATATGTGCTTACCTTGTGTGACTATCACCATTGATTTAATGACATCACTTACAGAAATAAAATTAATAGGACCGCAGTTTCTATATATAAATGCTGAGCATTTATTTTTTAGATTTAGAACTGGTTTAAGATGCACTATAATGATGGAAATACATATATTCAAAGAAACAGTACTGACCTACTATCTGCACTATTCTCAAGCTATTTTCAGCACCCTTGCACATTTACATTTTATAAGCAGGAAAGGAACATTTCTCTCCATTGCTTTATAAAAAATAGGCGCTGACTTTGGTTTCTGACTGTCTAGAAGTGTGCTTCACTGAATATAATTTCAAAGTCTAATCATTGACAGCTTGTCTTTTGGCTTGTGGCAAGGACATGGCTTAGGTCAAACTGCTTTTTTTGGGGGGGCTCGTTAGTAACACAGTATCKGTTTAAAAAACAAGGTTAGAAGCAGTTCACTCTCCTGTAAAGCTCAAAAATCCTCACAAAGGCCTTATAAACACATAGGTATTGGTTATGTGCAAATCCATACTAAGCAGAAGAAATAAGGTGATGTTTCCCCAGGTAATAAAATTTAGACGTTCTTTATGAAGGTTTATACACTTTCAATATATTTCCTATGAAAAAAATATTGTTCTGAAGAATGTATCTTTAACGAGTATGCTAATCTTTACAGGATTTCTTGCACAATCTTTTGAGTAATCTTAACATTGTTATGGTCTGTTTCATATTATGTCTTTACACTGCTAACCTGCAAGCTCAAGTTATTTGACTAAGTAAGTGAAACCTTTCAGGCAGCAATTTGACTGGACTAAAATCCAATCAGATAACCACTGTAATCACAGAAGGTCAACTGAGGTCAAAGCCCCCACACAACAGAGGAATAGAAAAGACTATAGAAGTATCACAGCAGCAGGTGATTACCTTCAATTCAGGTGCTGATGAATTTCTCTTCAACTAACACAAAGCCAACATGTAAATAGCATAACCCTAGATAAAAAGATAAAAAGAATAACCCTAGAGTTGATCCAGGTTGAAATTCTGAATATGGTTTTAAAAACATGTAAACCAAAAGCAAGCTAACAGCATAAATCCAATAAATGAAACAATAAATTAAGTATACAAAGGCATGATACAAAATTTTGTTTTGTAATGATACAAAAATGGCTTCTCTAGTAGATGATATCTAGTAGATTACAACCTATAGTCATAAAAATTCCACTGTATTTAAATGTGGGTCATAATGCACAAAAAAAAAGAAAAAGAAAGCTAAAATCATGGAACTAGAAAACTTAGACATAGATCGTTAAAAAAAGTGAAAACTGTCCTTCACTTGATAATCATACTTGTAGCAGTGCTACCACTTCATGAGTCAAAGATAGAAAAATACATTATGGAGCTTAGCTGAACATTAAAATGAAACTAATTAATAGTATCATTGAAAGACTAAAAACAGGTAAGAAAAATAATATCAATTTTCATACAAGACATGTAATGTAAACAAAATGCTGGTAAAAAACTTGGAAAGATGTATCAAAATGAAGAAGTAAGATTATTATAGCATGCTAAGTAAAAATAAAAGTAGAAGTGGATATAACATTATGGGTAACTATCAAAAATAGGTCTAAACTTAAAGGTAAATGTGAAACTTTAATAAGAGCATTAGTAATTGTAAGACTAGACTTCTGAACTGCTTCAAAGTCAGATTAGGATGGTGAAGAAAAAAATGAACCCCTGTATTACATAAGGCAAGATAAACTCACTTTGTCATATTATTTATATCTGCAAACGTTTAAGATTATCCTGTAACCCTGAGGAGTCAGCAAATAATAGAAACAAAGGTATTAATTCTAAACATCATTCTTACTTGCTTGTTTTCAGAGATAGGTGTGATGTTCAGACTCTTGTCGGACCTATCCAAAAGCATGTCCTATCCCTATTTATCTTGACTCTCAAATTGTAATCACAAAGACTGGACAAAACATTCGTCAAAAGTATTTTTAATATGTTTCTGTGTAGACAATACTTTGCATTCTGGGGTGGTGACATAAAATCTGAGAAAATGGATGCTTGAACAACTGTTTTTCTGGTTGAAATCTTTTAATATCAAAGAAATACAACAAATCAGGGATTCCTTGACAGAACTATTAGATGCAGGAAAAAGCAAATATTTATATACAGTCAGCTTATTATGCACAGTTTACATAATGTTATAAAAGATAAAAGAAACAACATTAGCATTTGAGAAGAAAAGAATTCTTTAAAAGGTGGTAATATAAATTAAACCTCAACAAAGAGCTGCAGTGGATCTGCAGTTGTTGTTGTCCTGTCTTCTTCCTTTGGGCACTAAATTATTGCAAGTCAACAAAACGGCCAAAATAATTCTATTTCTCTTTACAAGCCATGGATGGATTTGATCTAAATCAGTGAATAATGTGAGATGAATTGGTCTGAATGCTGAAAAGAAATAGTCATTCCCATTGCAAATTTTATACGAAATGCAATACTCGTATAGAGGGTAAAATTCTGATGTAAAAGCTGTACACTCTTTCTTTTCCTTAAAAAGGAGAGGAGGAATCTGCAGACTTTCCAAAGATGAAAGAGAATTCAGCAAGACACAGACAGTTCAAAAAGAAACAGAAAAGATAAGTATTTCAAAAACACTTGACCCACTGTCAAAATATAGACAGGAATGAAACAAAGAGGTATGAAAAGAGATTGTGGAATATGTTAACAATGCAATAAAAAATTAAGATGAAAGGTTATTAAGAAAAGCAGAGACTGTTACTTGAAAAAGTGAAAAAAAAAGGTATTGCATTCGACTTTTAAACCAAAAGCAGAGAAATATCCTCATATTTCAATGAAGTTCAAAATTGCTGTAGAAAAAACCCCTATTCATAAGACCTCCTACTCACTCAGAATTTTAAGGTTTGTTTGTTTTGTTTTAATTCCTAGTTTTTAATTTTCTTAATGGAAATAGGCTTTATCTAGAATTTTTTAAATTTATCTTTCTATTTAGGACCATTTGCTTTTTTTTTTTTTTTTTTTGGTCATGCTGGTCCCAGATGTGTCAGCCCTTATTTTTCTCAAAAATTACTCCAACTAGTCATATTGCATGGTTTTAAGAATATCTAATGTTCTGCAATTTGCAGCTGTGAAATGCAATTACATGCTACTTTTATCAAAATTGAAAAGCAAACTCTGTCAGGTAGGTATTCTGGTGCCCTGGAAAACTCGGTCTCATTTGAGCCATCTTTCATACCAGAGATAATGCTGGAGAACTATGGTGGGTTTTTTGGTTTGTTTGCTGGGGTTTTTTTTCCCTTTTTTTTGTCTTTTTAGTTAAAAGGGAATACAAATGCAGAAACAGTTCTTTTTTCAAAACTATACTTTTCAGAATTCTGCCAGTGTTTTCCATACTGCACATTGTAAGCACAAGTTATTAAAGAAAAACATACAGAGAGAGAGCAAAGAGGCCATAATTTGGCAGCCAATAACCTGCAAAGAGCTGCGTTTTGAGTGAGGAATTCCACGTGAAAGTGCATGTCACAGTCAGCTCTTCCATACCTGGCTGCAAGTACAACAGAAGCAAAAGGCTGTCACTGACTGGAAGGCAGGCTGGCAAAGTAAATCAAATCTATCTGAACCTGTAGCAGCAGAAGATCTGTTAAACATACCCCAAGAGGCATGACTCTGAATACCTTCACAGCAGATGGAACAGGGTGAGCTTGAAATAACCATAAGAAACAGTCAACTAAAATCAGGTCTGTAGCATCTATTAGGCAACATTCCTACACTCAGTGCTATTCACAGGGTGATCTGTACTTGCAGAGGAATTATACCGGGAAATAAAGGAGGAGGACGATGAAAACATATACATCTGTTTTATTTTTAAATCAGAAACAAAGAATTATTGTTCTGAATGCAAGAAAAATTAAGCTCGAATTATTGTGCAAAAGGATTGTACTGTTCTGGAACCTTTAAAATAGTTCAGTAGTCCAATGCTGATGTAATAAGGATAAGAGTAATTGGCCACCACCTGGTTTACATAAATAATCCTATTGATTTCAGTATAGCTACTTGCATGAGTTAGGCCAATCATAATTTTGTTCTTACTGAGAATTCACATATCATTCCTCTTGAGTCTCGTAATAATTTCTGAACCTCTTAAAAATTTGTCTACAATTAATTCTTTTTACTATTATCTCAGTGTCTATATTCTCTATCTTCAGGATACCCATATCTTTTGCCTTAATGTATGTTAATAATCACTGATAAAAGGATAGCCATAATGTGAATAATGCAGGCATGAATACCAAGACAATAAAGTTATTAATCTAGAAAAACGAAACATACTGTATTACTTTTTAGGATAATACACTTTTATTCTTAAACAAATCAGTTCTGTGTCCTACAATTATGACTCAGTTTACAGTACATGAAATCTTTATGTTTACACGTACTGTCTTTGCAATTTTCTTCCTACTGATTTTAGCACTGCTTATTCAAGTCATAACAGAAATTATTTATTTTATTTAAACATAACAATGTGGTACACGATTTATATGAACAATGTCTTCCTTCTTAGTCAGCAGATGACTTCCCCTCAATTTTTAAAAAATGTCCAATAAAGAATATAATATGAAAAAATTGGACTTTTAACCTGTTCTGCATTATGCATACAGTTATGCGAAATTATTTTATCTGAAATATTATTGCAATAGCTACCAAACAAGGAGTGATTAGTCACTTATTACAAAATGTGACCAATTTTTATTTGATATTACAGATTTGCATTGTTATATCTGAAATGCAAATTTTACATTCTTACATTCTTGAACTAGATTAACAACACTGTGGCTTTGAAGATGCTGATATGCATTCTTTGCACAGTGCTTAGCAGAGAAGGAAGAAGGTCACTGCAATTCTCTCATTTTTAAAGTTTGGACATCTGTGCTCTTGTTTGCTCATTTGTTAGCTGCTGTAGGAAAGCATAAAATTCTGAATCAAGGTGAACTGGTGAATTACGCTTGGTGAAGCACGTGGGGATTTTTTTTCCTAAGCAAAACTCTTACTAATACATGAAGACTTTTCTTGATGGGCAAAGTAATTGCCAGAGTCCTAAAATGTCACTATTTTTATTCAGAGACTATTATACAGTATAAAATTACATTAACATGATTGCAAGCTTAAAGCCTGATTTATTCTAAACATATAATAAAAAAAGATCACATTGTCTTATTTTTCTTTGCAATGAATCAGCATTTATTTTGTGTAAGTTGATGAATTCATTTCACCCATTAGGAATGATTTATGGGCAAACAGAACTTAGCAGAACCTTCTTTTACAACTCTTTGCTGAAAAGACTAGCAAAAACATTGACAACAAAGTGCTGTAGGACTGCGTTTCTCAGTCTGAAATTTAAAATCTAAACCAGAACTCCATAGCTGATGTATCTTCTGTTCACAATATATGGAGATTCCTAGTTTTTATTGTACCTAAGCCAGGAAGCACTGTCTGATTTTGACCAGATTGCACCTGTCCTGCATGTAAAACGAGAATATCACTTCACACTCATAAGTACTCAACAGTACCCATCATCCTTCAATCACTTCATATTCATATGAACACATACATAACAAAATACTAACTCAAAATGAAAATTCTGAGTCCATTGAAGTTTACAATCATTTCTGACATCAGTTCTAGCGGACCTAGCATTTTATCTATAAAGATCAGTTTCTTGAGATAGAAAGAGAAAAACAAGGGGGAAAAAATAGTCTAGGATATTCCAGAGGCTTTTGCCTACACATAATGAATTTCCCAAGTGATGAGTCAATATTCTTAGATACACTGAAAATTTTGCATAGGAGTTATATGCTCAATTTGCATTATACATTAGGTATGAACAAGGAATCTAGTAGTACCTATCTTTATCCCTCTTTCCTTACATGATTTAAAAAGCAACAAATGGGGAAGAAACTTCATCAAAGAACTAAGCATAAATACAGACATCTATAGTATAAAAAGAAGTCCGAAAAAATCCTTTCTGTTTCAAAATGTAATACCATGTATTTGGCCTCAGAAATGGAATCTTAGCATCATAAATATTAATACATATCAAAAACATATGATAGCACAAGGAAATAGTGGCCACTTTTACACTCATTTTCAATGCTATTTTCTTTAGACAAATGTCTGAAATTCCTGTGTATGTTAAACACATGTGAGCTGTCAAACAGAAAAAGAATAAGCAGGAATAGAAGCACTGCTACAAAATTTCTTAGTGAGATTTATGCATCTCCGCCATAGTTTAAGACCTTTCCCTACCAGTGTCTAAATGAACGAGTACAAAAAACTATATTCTGAACTTTTTCTAGATAACTCTTACAATCCACATTTTACTTCACATTGGTACTGTTACTGTGTTACAAATATGTTACATTTCATACAATATTTTAAAAATAACATCAGGAAAACCCTAACAGAAAGTTTTATGTGAGACATGCTGTTTTACAAACAACTAGATAGAAAACAAACAGCCATATGTGTTTTTAGAAAATAAAGCCTATATCCTGTCATTATACTTTCTCCTTTCAAGTCGCCCAAGACAATCTCTTTCACATCTTTTCAATTTACCCTTCTTATTAGTTTTCCCTCCCTTCACATTGAGAAACTGCAGAGAAAAATAGCAAATCACTATCAGTACTGCACAATTAATTACAGGAAAAATGTATAAAATCATAAGATTTCATATTCCCTCCTACTTTTTGAAATAATGCAACAAAGTTTTAACTACTGCTTAAAAAAAACCAATAGAAGCATAATATGGGCCATGTGATATCTAAAATTGTGTATGTGAAGGCATTATTCTCCCTTAAAAGGCTTCGGCACCACTGACCTTGCTGGGATTAGTTATTTGTACAGATACATAAAAATTCTGTCTATATATAGAGTAAAATATGAGTTCTTTATACCCTCAGTGGATACTTCAGAAAATGACTGAAAGCATGTTAATTCCCAAACAGACTCTCTCTATTGACTATATAAGGGGCCTGGATTCATATACTGGCTGCCTGGATCACTAGCTGGAGAAGCAGTAACCTTTCCTCACTTTATTTTACATACTGCTGTTTGTACAACAGTGGGACAAATCCACACAGAGAATCATTCCATCAGGGATTCCAACCAAGAACCGTTCCAACTAAGAATTTGCTTTTTAGTTCTTTTCCTTTTTGGCCTTCAGTGACCACATCTTAGCTTCCTGACTACTGGTAGACTGGCACTGTTTAAGGCCTACATTAGATGCTAACACTGGACCAACTGAGGGCACATCTACATTACCAACTAGGTCAAATAGCTCTGATCTGTAGAGAGAAACACTTGGTGCTGAAGGTCTGGAACTCACAGCAAATGCATTTCAGATATTTTGTTTTTCTGTTTTCACTTTGGATTAAGTACAGTTCTGGTACCTTTCTTCCAGGACTGTATCACATGGAAGGAATCCAATTTGTTCCTTTTAGCGTACCCTAATTCAAAGCGACTTAAACTGATCAGGAGATTTCTTATGGAAAGCAGATCTATTATTAGGTACACATACATATTCTTTATTCCTTTCATCTCTAATAGAGCGGATCACCCGTATTCACAAGAAAACCCCCAAACCAAACCAAAATGGAACACCCCCTCCCCCCATAAAAACGTCCCCCCAAAAAAACCAAACCGAAAAGCTACTATTGTTACAACATGTTAAGTACTATTGCTCTTTATAATGTAAAGACTGAATAACTTTTTGAACACATCCACTGAATACATTAGATTTTCAGATAAAGTAACGCATATCTATTTTTCAAACGTATAAAAACCGAAGGTCTAAAATGAATAGAGAAGTAAATTAAAGTATCCAATTCATTGTTAAAGATTCGTAGTAGCACTTCCAAAAGATAAGATTTTTTTGGTTTAAGTTTGTCCATTAAATCAAAAAATTAAAGTATTATTTCAGCTCACTAAAACTTTTTAGTAACCACGAAAGATTTGGAGTGTTTTCACTACTAAAGGTGAAAAAAAAGAGAGTAATTTTAAAATGGAATGTAATTTTGTACTGAAATACAGAAATCATTCATTTTTGTTTCAAATCTAAATATTTCGCTTTATTTTTACACTTGTGTTTGCAGAAAATGGGGAAACAAATTCATGACATCCTTTATTCAGATATATCTATTTTTTTCAGAAGAAAAAAAATACATTTCTTGTTTTAAAACCTATAATACAGGAAAAAACATAAATAAATTTAAATACACTTGTAAACACATTAACAGATTACAGTGTTCCTGGAACATCACAAAATAAAAACAGTCATATAAAAAGCCTCTTCTTTACACAAAGAATGACTTCTATAAAAATCTAACTAAAGAATGAAATAACATAAAGAGTGAGGCACCATACCTGTCTATTATTTTGTTTCTTAGATTTCTCTTAATCCATGTCATCAATGCAGTTTGCTGGCTAAACTGCTTATTGACCTAATGGGCAGTCAGTAAATAAAAAGAAAGCAAAAAAGACTTTGAATAAAAATGCTTCATCAGCTGCTTCTGCTGAAGATCCTCTATTGTCTGTTTTTTAGCATTATTCCATGTAATAATGTGAAAACTGGCATATTTAATCTGAAAAAGAGATTGTCACATTTGAGAATAATTCTTTTCATGATATAGGGCTTCAGTCACCTATTGATTGTACTGAAAGAGAGTAAGAAAAAGGAGTGGCTCGTATCACCAAGAAATTGCTAAGCAATAATTTTGGCATATGCCAAAGTAACACCAACAAAACAGAAAAGCTGTTATTTGGTGAAATGCTAAAAAGAAATCATTAAGGAATGAATAATCTGACAAGCCTTGTATAAATAATTAAAACCATCTGTAAGATGAAAAAAAATATACATAGCTTGAATTCTTCAAAGTTGTCTGTGAGACTTTAGAGGGAGCTGGGTATCCAGCCTTAATAGGCAGCTTCGAAAATTCTGCTCTTTGTGTTTACTGGCTTTTTTTTTTTTTTTTTTAGGGAGGGAGAAATAGCAACTCTCTTACCTTACCTATTTTGTACTTTTGATACAAAACAGAGATAAGGTAGCTTTTGTGTACAAATGTGTTAACTCCCATGTAGTTAACTGCAGCAGGAGAAAGATATTGTTGATGTCTGCTTTATGAAAAAGGATTTATCTGAAGTATAGAGAAAATGTAAAATCTGATGATACACTTCTATAGGAAGCAAGGTTGTGTGTTACTGCTCATTTTATCACAATACAAATAAAAGCACTTCTATTTCCTATGTGCTGTGTTTTCAAGTGATACTTTGTTTTGAAATACAATAGATAAATCATAAAAGAAAACAAAAAAAATTACCACAGAATATATTTCTGTGAAAGGATAGCTTTGGACAGCAGTTATTATATGAACTGAACAAGGCCAGATTCTTAGATCCTGATAAATTAAAAAATCTTTGTCTTTATCACACTTGCCATCAACAAAATTTTCCTTTATTAATATCGATCAAATCAGGTGTGGTCTATGTCAAAGAGCAAAGCCATTTTTATCAGTTCTGTTCTCACTCATTACATGCAAAACAAATAACAAATTTGATCCTATCTAACTGCATCTTATCTAACCATCAGTTTAACCTGGCAAGCAACACGGCAGACATGGATTCCTCAGAAAGCTGAGAAAAATATCACTTGCCAAGATCTAGAGAATAAAGGAAACAAATTCTAAATTCTGGAGGAAAAGTTGCATGCCAGGAAGACAGTACCTGGCATACGCTATGTTGTTTCAGCAAATAATAATCTTTTCAAATCTGGGTTGAGGTACAGCAGAAAAACTGTAAGCACAGGGAAACAGTTGGGCTTCTACCATCTCAAGGAAGTTCCTCAGAATTCTTGACAGACTGAATAAACCTACAGTATCTTAGTCTTCCTGAGGAAACTGACATTACAACCATCATTCAGTTCTGTCAACACCTGATCTTTTTTTGAAATGCTGTATAAACTATCACTTTTCCCTAATCCTTTATCAGCCTCATTATTTTAACACTCAAATTGCCCCAAATAGTTGAGTGTCTTGAAGAGTGCCTTATAGATTTAGTGTTGATGAAGAATTTGTTAAAGCTATTTGATAAAGCTTTAGATATCTAGATCTAAAGAGAGATGGCCATAGAAGGAGATTCTCTTGTCATTGGTGACATTAGGTATTTACTGAAAATTTGTGATGAGCTAATGAAATTTTGCCTTGAGCACGAGCAGCCAAAGAAGCAGAAAAAGATATATTATTTATTTTAGTGAAGGAAATATTAAAATCCTTAAATGCATTGTTCAAGTGAACTACTTTAGCAATTAGTTTTGAGAATCTTTTTAGGATCACATTCAAATTCTAGAATCATATAATTGATTTATATTAAGAAGTATTAAAAGTGTATATATTGGGTTTGAGTGGCAAGGTTTTGGTAGTAGTGAAGCTACAGGGGTGGCTGCTGTGAGAAGCATCCTTCATGTCTGATAGAACCCAAGTCAGATGGTGTCAACATAGACTTGTTGCTGACCAAGGCTGAGCCCAACAGCAATGGTGGCTAATGCCTCTTGGATAACGGACTTGAGATGGGGAAAAGCTGCTGAACAACAGCAGTTTTAAGTGAAGAGTGAGAATATGTGCAAGAAACAGTCCTGCAGAACCAAGGTCAGTGAAGAAAGACAGGGAGGTGGTGCTCCGGGCATCAGACCAGAGATTCCGCTGCAGCCCTGGATGAAGACCATGGTGAAGCAGGCTGTCTCACTGCAGCCTGTGGAGGTCCAAGGTGGAATAGAAATCCACCTGCAGCTCTGGGAGGACTCCATGCTGGAGCAGGTGGAAGATGGATGTGATTCCATGGGAAGACCATGCTGAAGCAGGTAGGACCTGTGACCCCACAGAGAGGGGAACCCACACTGCAGCAAGTTTGTGGGCAGGACTTGTGATGATACTATGGATGACCCACACTGGAGCAGCCTGTTTCTGACAGACTGTCCCCTGTGCAAGAGACTCAGCCTGGAGCAGTTAGTGAAAAACTGCAGTTTGTGGGAAAGACCCACACTGGGAAGGATCATGGAGAAGCATCTCCTATTGGAGGTACACCACACTGGAAAAGAAGACAGTAAGGAATTCTCCTTCTGATGAGGAATGAGCAACAGAAACAATGTGTGATGAACTGACACCAACCTTCATTGCTCTTCCCTTTGTCATTCAGGGGAAAGAGGGAAAGAAATTGGGAGCTGAGTTAAGCTGGGGCACGTATTTTTAAGATTTGGTTTCATTTCTCATTATCTTAGTCTGACTTGATTGGCAATTAACTAAATCAATTCCCCAAAGTAGAATTTGTCTGTGATAGTAATTGATGAGCAATCTCTCCCTGTATTTATCTTGACCCATGAATCATTGATTATACTTTCTCCCCGCTGTCCAGCTGAGGAGTGGAGTGTTAGAGCAGCTTGGTGGATAGGTGGAATTCAGCCAAAGCCAACCCACCACGAGCGGGTGTATTCTGAAAACAGTTTTACAACAGTGTGCCTATTAGCAACAGCAACACTAAATATCTAACTGTATCACGACCATCAGCTTACCCAGCAGTGACCAATAACTGTCCTCAAATCCAACACTTACAGAAGCATAACAGACAGAGCTGGAACTGTGAGTTAATAAAGTGGAATAATACAGTTATGTCACTTACAGCAGCTCTTCTCTGTAAGCAGGACATACTATATTGTGGATGTGTTGCTACCTTTCATGCAATGTTTAGTTATCACATTCAAAATAATTTCTTGACAATTATGCCTGTTTACCAAGAGTGTCTTTTTAAATCTCCAATTATATGGAGTCTGTGGAAGTACTGTGTTTTTCTAAGCTCCGGAATCACCAAGCACTCACCTTCATAAGCATATTTTTTAAAGAGTGGGACAAGAAAATGATTCTTTTTTATTTCTGAATTATAATTCTCTTTCCATACCACAGACTTATATCATTTGAACATCCTGAAACACTATCTTAAGCTGTAACAACCTGTGAGTAAGGTTCATATTCACAAACTGAAGAGAAAAATCTCTAGGGATGGAAAAGCAGAGAGATACAAAGTAAATTGGGTATGAGGCTACTGCCATGTGCTGAACAATAAAGAAAAATAAATCAGTAAAGAAAAACCTTTCTTTCATAGTCCAAGAATAAGAAAATTTTAAAACATAGGTGGAACTGAACTATTCATTATATCATACTGTGCCGTATAATTAGTACATTTAATATAATTTATTTGTAATTAACTAAATCATTTGAATTTCTATTTAAATCATAAGTGTGCCTTTAGTTCATTATATCACACAAGTATACAGTTAGTGATCTCACTTAGCCTACCAACAGAAACATATGAAAAATGTGAATGTAAAGAAATGTTTCCAATCTACCAACTCACATAAAACATCTTCCTAATACTGTAATGCTCTTTCCTGATACTTGTCACTAGGACATTAAGTTTGTACTTGTTTGTGCTTGTTGTGAACTTATTACAGAAAAAATTATACCTTATTTATAAAGGAGGGTCATCTCATGGTAGTTTTTAGATGTCTTCAACATCTTGGCTGATGTCTTATTACAGTACCTGGGGCATAAATATATGCTCTCTGCTCTTGTAGTTTTCTGTTTCAACTATTATCAGTATTACGTGCATTTACACACTGGATTTGTACAATTGATTTTGCACAAATTTACCTATGCTGGGAAAGAGGTAGAAGTTCAAATATGACTCTGTTGTATTTCTCAGTGCAAAATATCCCTAATCGTGTAATTACCACTCTTTTTCCAACTGAAGACCATTCAAAATTTTTGAGAAGTAAATGTCATTTTTTTTCCTGTGTCTAGAAGCGCAAAACAGAAATGTGAAGAAGTGTTTGGTTATACATTTATTTGAATTCCAACTACACTTTTCTCAACTCAATCTTTAGTCAGCTTGCAATAAGTGTCACTGCACTGACTTGTTTACATTTGTTGATAACACTAAACTCATCCAAACTTGCCTCAAAACAGCTGTGTAACACTCTAGATTAATTCTACCTCTTGTCAATTTTGTATTCTCATTGACAAGAGTATTTTCAAAAGCATATTATCATACTACCACCCAGCAAGTAATGCCCCACATACATTTCCGTCCATTTTGAGATCACTACTTCTCAAATTGATGTAGCTCTCTGTTTATAAGAGAACAAAGAAGGGAAAGCAAGTGTACTTAGAGGTAAGGGACACATCTTCAACGTTAGAGCCAGCTTAAAGGTATCAATTTATCACTTGATTATGATGCATGAATAACTTTAGAAGCAGATTAGTGGACTATGGATGTAAATAAATCGATTTGCATGTAATCCCTGAAAATGAAAATTTGCCTGTCACACTGTCTAGCTATGCAGTCAGATGTTGAAAGATTAGTCTCCTAAATGAATGCATAAACCCAAGTGGTTTTTTCTATTAAATTTTGTAATAATTTACTACTAACTCCCAAATAATAAAAAACCAGTAGAATTCATAAATGCATTAACTGAATAGAAAACAGATGGTATTATTTATTAGAAGGCCGCAATTATCTCTTGGGTTTACAAAGCTCCTGTGATTGCTTTGCAGATTTTTTCATCTTATTTTAAGGTTCGTCCAACTTCTGGGACGTATTTCTATATATGAGATAAAGAAATTATAAAAGCATATAACATGTCAACAATAGACCTCACTGACATATAAAATAGGCAATTATTAATTATCAAGGTACTCAAAGTTTATAAGAATTTAATACAAACAATTATTTAGGGAACTCTACTTAAGAAAACACCCTTAACTGATAAATTGTCTTCTGAAATTTGGAAATTATTCAGCTATTTTTTTTTCCAGATGTCATTTTTTTACAGTGTTACAGAGAACTTTTTATATATTAAACAGAAAAACACATACACACACAAACCTGCCCTAGCTCCTGTTAAAAGAACCAATATAGTATCAGCCTATTCTGTTTTCACAAGACTCGATGCAATGGTCTATCACCAATTCTCCGAAAGCCAAACTGTAGCTTTAATTGTATCTAACCTCTTTCCACTAAATGTAAGGGAAGTCTCTCCAATATTTCCTCTCTTGGTGTCCTGGATTCTGCTGGATAGAATTAATTTTCTTCCTAGTAGCTGGCATAGTGCTGCATTTTGAATTTAGGATGAGAATAACATTGATGACATACTGATGTTTTAGTTGCTGATAAATAGTGCTTACCATAAGACAAGGACTTCCAGCTACTCACACCAGCCCTCCACCAAAGACTGGGAGAAAACAAGAAGCTGGAAGTAGTCATGACTAGGACAGATGACCCCAACCGACCACAGGGGTATTCCATAACATATACTCATGTCATGCTCAACATATGAACTACGGGATGGTGGGGGGCAGCTGCTGAGGAACTGCCTGGGCATCAGTCAGTGCAGGTGGTAAGCAACGGCGGTATGCATCATTTGTTTTGATTATTATTGTTATTCTTCTTCTTCTTCTTCTTGTTATTATTATTTCTGCTACTATTACTGCTATTATCATTATTTTCTATTCCATTTCTGTCCTATTAAACACTCCTAATCTCAGCCCATGAATTTTACTTTTTTTTTTTGCAATTCTTTCCCCCATCGCACTGGGAGCCAGGGTGTAGCGAGGGAGCAACTGTGTGGTGCTTAGCTGCCTGCCAGGTTAAACCATGACACTTCTTTAGTCCTTTCCTTCTTTATCTAGACTGCAGAATCACACAATTTGTCATTGTTATGAGAAAGAAATGTCACTGCTATGTAGGTGCCTGAGCAGATTAAAATAATGATATATAGTCTTTGTTATCTTTTGGTCTCAAAGCATTTTCCAAATAAGCACAAATAACATACATATTTATATGTATGTAAGTTTATATACATATATAAAACATCTACACAAAATCTTTTCTTCAGAAATAGAATACCACCCAGCATTTTTTTGGGAAAAAAGGACGTAACTGAAACTATGTGCTTAACTTCAATTTTTCCATTGTCTTCCCAGTGAACAGACAGTCATCTTCTGATTTTCTTATGTTTAGATAATGCTACTTGATTCCTGAAGGGATTTCTAGGATTATTTTCTCTTTTATAAGAAAGGGTTTCAGACTTTGAAGCTGAACTGAATGCTGACAAGGTGCTCAAAAGACCATATTAGTCAGCTGAGATTTTTCTTTTTTGTACATGAACAAAACATTTGTTACAGGATACTCAGTCTGTGGGGAAAAGCTGTTGTGTATGCTTACATGCCAGAATTTACCTCTTTAAATTGATCCGCATATCGGTTGGTTCATGCATTCACTTTTTTTTATCTTTGATGTCAGTTACTCTCCCTTTGTTTTGTACAAATTCTTTTTCATAAGAACACCAATACTGAAAAGACCTAGAACAGCAGTAAATTCATTAAGGATTTTATGAAGTCAGCTAGTCATCAGGTACAATTCATCACTTGCACACACTTTTCTGCTCTATTTTTGCTAAATGCGTCTTCTCTGAAATTTAAATTATGATGAAAAAGTGGCTGACTAATCTGAATTTCTCAATTTATTCATGTTCAATAAAAAGCCGTTCATCAGCTTAAACTCAGCTACGAGTTCAAATCAAATTTAAACCACCTGGGAGTAAACAAAATTGCTCTTCTTCCCTAGCACGTCAGCGATGGATAAAAATAACAAGCATATTTCCAAGGAGCTCAAGATTCTAAACCTCTGTTTCTACCAACAGATTTTACTGAAATGACTTAACGATTAGAAAGAAGCACCCTGAGTGCATTTTAGATTAAATATTTTGATCCATTATTAAAGAGAACAGAAAGAAAAAATAGTGGCAAGGTCCTATTTGGAGATTATAAAATGGCTTTGCTTTTCACTAAAGTCAGTATTAATTAAATATTCATTGCACACAAATTTTAGATTATGCTGTCATATTTGCTTGACTACCTTTCAGTATCTTCATCATCCTCTCTATCTTCTTTCCATTTACAGACCATGTGCAAAACTTTAACTGGAAAAACAAGATTACTGAAGTTCTCAGAAAAGCCAGGTGTGAAATGTGAGGCCTTTGCTATAAATTACACAATTTAAAATAACGTTTAGCTAGCTACTTATCTAATTAAACAGTATTTTGCCTGAGTTTGGTTTAATTCTGACACGACGGTTTTGTTTAAAACCCCAGCTAAAGGACTCTGGGATTGGGACAGCCAGTTGTCAGGACCCTTTTCGGGAGTTAAATTGCTTATTCATCAAGACACCTCTGATAGAGTGCAGCATTAGAAACTGGACTCTTGCTGCTGAGAAATTGTCATGTGTGAAAGAAGCAGAAGGTGCTCACTCACAGCAAGAGCTGCCCTTAAGCTCAGATCATAATTCTTGGTCCTTTCCTGAGATGTATTGAAGGTATGCCTGATCATGTGCTCTGTTAATCTGAATTGACGACTGCTGAATTGCTTTGAGGTTTGACATTGGATCTACTCTGTCTTTACAGAACTGCTTGGCACCAGGTTGTCGCCAATCCTGCTTTGCTCTTGTTTGGATGTTGTAGAAATCTGTTGACCTTAAAGGCATTGTCCTTTTGTCACTACTTGCTCCTGTCTCACCTTCACTCCTTAGCAGCCATTCTTGCTACTCATACCCTGTAGATTGTCAAACTACAATTAATGTATTTTTGGGTAAAGTATCGTGATTATGAGATTTTCTTCTTTCATGGAGTACACACGTGATGAGAGTCAATCCATCTCAACCACAACAATCCATTGTTATAAACAATTGGGTTTGTATGTTTTGGTATAGGTAATGGGTGATAACAAAGTCTACATCTAAGCTGCTAGCACATGAACTGCTGAACATGAATTTCAGGAGACTCTCTTACGTGACCACAGTCCTTCATACCCGACCAAGGTGAAATGTAATATCTTTTCATCTGGAAGGCTGTATCTGCCTCAGAGTTACAGTCAGAATTTTTCTTTCCTGTGTAGTCATACACTCGTAGCAGAATACACAATACACTGCTTTGTATAGCAAAAGGTGAGCCAACAGTTGCAGCAGCTAAAGCCTCTGTCTCATAGAGGGTGATGACTCAAGAAAGGAACAGGTTGTAATAGAATGTACTCTAAGCAGACTATATGAAAGATGGTACGAAATGGAGAAGACTCCTTTTATTTTTTTACCTTTTATAAAATCTTCCTGCTTAAAAACTCTTTTAACAAAGATGACATCTGCTACGCTAGTGACGTAAAGCTGTTTCTCATGGAGCTCATAATACTGCAGCTCTTAAGGATTCTAGTGAAGATCTCGAATCAATAATCACTAACTAAATGCTAAGAGATACTGACTCTTAGACCAGAAAAAACAAAACACAAGGAAGGGAAAGAGCAGAAGAGAAAAACACAGCAAGCTATCAGTTACCTTTCAGATAAACAGCAGTGATAGGATCAAAATTCATGTGATGCTAAGCATAATTGGTAAATAATTTAGACAAATTATTTTCTTTCATCCAGAAATGAGCAGCGTCAATGAAGTCTTTATCAGAAGAAGGAGTTTCACAGTTAGTAAACTGGAAAAATTCTTTCCCAGTTTCACAGTATTACTATAGTCAGAGCCAACTACCCATTGTGGACATGAGATGGTTTAGTCATTAATGCCCTGGTCACTTCTAAGGTGGGTTTTTGCTTTTGCTGCAGGTGTGAGCAGCCTGAATTTTGATTTCCTATATCTCAGTGGTTGTTCAAGGTCTAACATAAGCAAAGATTTTCTGAAATCTCACAGATTATATTTATCAGAATCTACATGGGGAGATACAGTAAGTCAGATAGACAGATTTTGCTAATTAAAAATGTAATGCCAAATGGCACAGTAACACTTATTCAAGTTGGTAGTAAGTGTTTCAAGTCGAGTAAATAGCAGGAGCTCTGGAATAGAATCACATCAGTTTATCAAAATCAAGTAAAAAAACCATGCATGATGTTAATAATGTCTGCATATGTATATATATAGATGCATCAGTGTCATTTCAATGACTGAACATGGAAGAATTTTTAGCATCTAATTTATGTTAAACCATTTATTCTGCTTATTTACATGAGTGTTTTTATGACAAATTTAAATAGAAATCTAAATATTTATTAAGGTCTGTAAATTATCTTGCTCATGATCTTAAAAGAAGCCAATTCTTCGTGATGTTTAACTCTACTAAGCCCAGAAATCGATAAAAAACAATTAGGATAAATTTTTTTCATTTGAAGAACAACTCTCTTTTCTGCAGCTATCTGCAAGAGTAGCTGGCGCCTGTATGGCTATTCAACAGAGTTTTACATAATGTTGAAGTTAAACCTGCTCACTTCTAGACCTGGCATTCATGCCAATCAAGTCAACAGTAAAATATGTCTTAGCTTTCCCCTGAATTACCAAAATTATCATCATATATGAATTTAACAATGAAACATGAATTTACTACACGGCACACTCTATCAACATCAACCTCCTTCCCAGAGAAGACGAAACTGAAGAGTCACTGTACCATCCATCAGCTATTTCTTGTTCTGTTCTTCTGCTAAGAAGGAAAAACAAAGCAAAAATGTAACTGGTTTAGGAACACTTACAGAGAGGTTGGGTGATTCACTGGAAGGTAGGATTTTTTTCTAATTAGATTTATTTCCTATCAGAAAGGAGTTGTGGAAGCTCCACCGCAGTGACTTTTGAAGGACAATGTTAACAGACTGCTGGTGGCATTCAATCTGTTTGATTAAATGGCTACACACCTGTGACCACTTGATCTTTTTGCTTTTGCTTTGGTTAAATGGTAAAAGGTATTCTGAATTAGGTAAGCTATGTCCTTATGGAAGTTATCTTCAGTTACATTTCCTTGGTACATCTGTTTTGATTAGTAATGGAGTTCTGGAGTTACTACAGTTAATGAATGAAATATTGAGTTGTCTTCTGACTGTGTTTTTTATATCCTCCACATGCACTGGAGCATTGATTCAAAGAATTTCTTAATCACTTCCCTTTTTGCCATATTCTTTACTATTCTGTGGAAATATACAGCCAGCTTGAATTTGACGTACAGCCTGGTTTATTTTTTCTTTAAACACATCTACTTATAGGTGGCTTGAGAGAACCACTGGCCTGCACTGCATATATCTAACCCAATAGCCAGCCCTATCCTCTCGTCAGCTTCAAAGGATATGCCTAAAAATCACCATGTTTATGTTTTTGGATTTTATAAATACACCCCACTTCAGTAGGTGAGCAGATATGCTTTCTTTCAAACCCATCATTCTGAAAATACTTACATTAATTATGTCAAAACTTTATATTTCAACTTGCATTACATCATTTTCCCAAAATGAGGTGTCATGAAGCAGAAATAGCCTGAAATAGAAATGTGGAGCCCAGCCATCTTAGAATAGATATATTAAAAATATAGAATTCCTTATAAATCATAGTAGGGAAGGCTTAAGTATTTGTAATAATAAATTCATCTTGCTCCAATTTTAAATTATTTATCTCTGTGTTTGCTACTTCTGTGGATGAGTATTCATAAAGAACACCAATTACAACCATATTATTTTTCTCTCCAATGATAATAGAATTATGTATTGATATTTTTGTAAAATCAAGTTAATGCTTTAAGCAAAAGTTTATTTGTTTAACCCAGCAAACCACATCAATGTTCCAGTTTATGTACATAATAGAAATTCATGAGAATATTATTCTAAAAAAAAATGCTTCTATTACTTCTTTCATTATTCAATGAAATATGTTTCTGCTGGGGAGAAGCAAGCACAGCTGCTCCCAAGATGGGAAATGGAATAGATCCTTCTGATCCCCAGACAGCCTAATCTGAACAAGCCAAGGTGATCAGCTGTCATTTTAACTTGTCTCAAAGCAGGTAGGTGCCCTGTATACGCTCCTTCAAAGAATAAAAGGTGGATGTAGATTAAAGTTCTGTTACATAATGCACTGCCAAGACAGATGTGCCTTAATTCCCTTTTCTCCAAAACCTCTGTCTCTGATTTATACCTATGAGAGAGTCAAGAGGATTCTGTCCCACTTGCATATGTGAAAATTAAAAATTCGGAGAGAATCAAGTGAATGCTGGATGTTCACTGATGACACTGCCAGTTAAGAAAATTTCAAAGCATGACCTTTGAAGGAATTCATGGTTTTAAGCAGGTGGATTCCTTCTTAGTCTTAGTGTAAAATGTACACTATATGCTCTCTCTACATATTGTGATAGAGAAAATAAAAAGGTAAATAGAGTTCTACAAATCAATGTATAGTTAAAGAAAATGTTCTTGGGTTTATTATTACACTCAGAGAAAATTCTTTCTTCTCCACACCCAGGGAATACATGGTATTATTTGCTGGTTTCAAAACCCATTAAATCAAAACAGGATTTTATTTCAGAGAATGTGTTAGTGAGGGAAAGTTTTATCTTGCTACCTACGGTCAGTTTTAGTGTGGTTGTTTGCAAAGATGGCGGAATGGTGTCTTCTACATAAATTACAGACTCTGTTATTGGTACTATGACATACTTTTCCATTTACTTCCCGTTGTCTTGGCAGTACAACTCTATTTTGGCCTATTCGTATGTAATTGTATTTGCTTTTCACCTGCAGTGCATTTGATTACTAAGATTCTTTTTAGCATTTTTTGTAGAAGAAAACATGAATTTTTGTGTGAATTTTGTGTTTTGTGTAATTATAAACAGCAGCATGTAAAACCTTCATGCTGGAAAAGCAGGAGCTGAAGAATAATAAAAATTACAACTGAATATCACATCCATGAATACTTTTCTACTAAAATTAAAAATGTCTACTTTCAATAAAGTAGGCATGTTTCAACTTGGAACTTCAAAGTGTAAACTCCCCTAAGCTTCACCTATCTACAACTATAATATTCAACAGAATATGCCCATACAGCAGATGTGATGTTCATTACACAATCAAAGTGTACAGCTAATGAAATGACTGGGCTATTTCATGACACTGCTCACACATGAAGATTACTTTATTTATTATTCAGCACAGCTTCTGCTGTGATATATTCTAAATATAAGATTACAATGATTGTTTACTTCTGCCTCACAGGAGGCTTCTTTGTTAACCACTACTCATTGTAGTATGTAGAGACAGCTGATGAAAAGAAAGGACCTCATTCTTTTTCACCCCAACCGCTACATTTCCAAACACCTCGAAGCATTATCTCTGCCTCAACATTCGTTCTCCTTTCACTGACTCTTCTAGACAATACTTTAGGTCTCAAGGCTATGCATACACATAAGTAGCAGACAAGTAAATCTATGGCACATTTTTCAAATACTTTTCATTCATTCATTCACATTTCATTCAAATATTTGACTATGACTTTTTAAAAATAAAGTGCATGTCAAAATAAAGCAAAATATGAAACTTTATATCTAATGGGCTAACAATACTTGGGGTTTATTGTTTACCATATATTTACCTATAAATTAATGCATTTATTGTCTTTTTGTGTTATGACTTCTACTGTCAGTTCCAGCAGTAGACCTTTCTACTTTTCTTTGACTGTTAGCAGCTTCCTTGATATAGTAATAATATTTTGGGTTTGTTCTTTGTTGGACTGTGTGGTGAACCAAACAAAAAGAAGGGAGAAAAGGATGGGCTGCTTCATCTGATCGTGCCACTGAAAGAAATGCCTAACCTGCCTAAATCAATTAACCTAGATAGTGCTAATATGATGCACATTTTCTGTTTTCAGTTGAGGACAGTTGAATAAAACTCCTGTTGATTTCTGGAATAGCAGAAGACAGCGAAGCCTAGAAGTCTTTAAGAGCTGTAGCCAGTTAAGTCACTGCAAACAGCTCCATTCAGAGGTGAAATGGAAATAAATGTACAAATGAAAAAGAAAGAAACTATCTTCTGCACAGTAATGTAAACCATAAAAAGCACATCCTTTTTAATAGAACTTTATGATATCTTTTTATGCTGACTGCAGAATCTGTTCAAAGTACTCATGAAAATAAATTACAAACTGCTTGTTGTTTTTTTCCAACTATTTTGTGGAAATTAAACATTTTGTTAACTGCATTTATATTGGATATTTTCCTATACTGGTGGAATATAACATTCAGCAAAGATTTTCTTTGAAGAAAATAAAACCCAGTAATATTATTTTGATGACATATCTTCTAGTAACTAATTGTTGCTATTGTTCTCTTCCCAGGGACTGTGGTTCCAAAGCCCCCTCTAAGTATGTTGCTGCTGAAAAATAAGGTCTTGGTCTATGTTGCTTTCTGACCTAGTTATTTGTTCCTACTTCTGCCTTAGATAAACTTACCTCACAGAAACTATCTGAAGCCTTCTTTTGTTGCTGCTATTGCCAACAGCAGGGACATAGCTGGGTAGAGGGGAACTGGAAGTACAGAGTAGTAGATTTAACTGGTCTTTGTGACAGATTCCAGTGCTAGAACAATTAAGACTGAAACCTGAAAATTTGCATGAAATTATACTTTATTTATATGCACATATAAATATACATGTATATATTTTTTATCCAGATGGTTACACACATGTATTTGTAGAAGTATGCCTGTTCAGCCTCCAATATATGAAGATTTGAGCTTTGCTCAGCATCTACCAAATTTTATCTCAAGTATAATCCAGCTGCACAGTTTTTTGAATTAAAAAACAAAACTTAATGATAAACAAATGTAAAGAAAAAAAGACTGATATGAAATTTCATCAAAACAAAAGTTGAAAATGATTAAAAGCTTTAAGCTTTCAAACCTCTGGAAGTGTTTTGTGAAGTAATGTGTTTGTATACATGGTCATAAGTCTTAAAAACCCTGCTGTAGACAGGGTTTGAACCTGTAGACAACCAGGGAGGTTGAAGACAACCTTTGAGAGTTATTTTCTGTATAGTTAATGTGAAGTCGGGGAACACACTCTGAGATTTCCCGTTGTAGTTCTCATTCCTGAAAGGCTCCCCTTTTTATCTTCTGCTAGTATTTAACTTCAGTATTCCCTATTCTGCTCAAGAAGGAATTCTAAATAACTGAAGGTACTTTTGGAATATTCTTAATTAAAACTTAAGGCATGTAAAATGCATTGTTTTATGGTTCCACAAGTCAACTCATACAGAAAAAAACCGAACAACTTATTTGCTATGTAAATTTTTTTCAGTTTATCGCATCAAGATGCCCATACTACTTATTTTTGACTGCCTCAAATTTCTCCATCTATCTTCTCATCTTTACAAGTGTGGTACAATAGTCAACCAATGTTCTTGAGGAATCTGTAATTTCAAGTTCTACTTTTGGGTGTTTCAGAAACAGAGTGATGAAGTCACATTTAATGTGAAATGTCTTGTTACTGAGTGTCAGAGACCAAAATCTTATGGTTCATGGCTTAAACATCATTATGAAGGACTACTGTCCATTATGGCAAAACTGTATAAAGAAGCTGTGACCACCAAAGCCCACCCCACCCTGAATATGCCTCTTGACTGGAACCCTGGACTGTGAGTTAAGACGCCTAGGGGAACTTGAGATAAGATAAAGGTGACACTACTGTTCAATCACGACATGTCTAGGAAAAGCAAACAAGGCTGAGGGAGAAGAATGCATCCACAAGAAAGCCAAACCCAGCAACTGTGCTGAAAATCATCCCTGACTGGGTTCCGGGTGGGGGAGGCCATAGCCCACAGGATTATCTGCTGAGGCCAGGGTTGCACCACGGGTTCCCCCCACCCAAGGGTAGAGAGAGTTTTGGGGGTGTGGCATAACCTCTGGTCAGAGGGAGTGAACACCCATCCTCCCTTACACAAACTGGCTCCATTGTAAAACTCTCCACACCCTGGGAAAGCTACATCCATGGGACATTGATGTGAGAGGCAGCTGACGAGGTGTCACAATCCATCAAAGGCCCCCTGAAGGGCTCCCAGACTCATTCCTGAGGCCTTGCAGCAGAACACTGCATGTGATGCAAAGGGATGCAACAGATCCAGACTCTGTTGCAAGAGACAGCGTCAAAATTGCCTCCCCCTCTGGGGAGGTACCTGGGCATTCCCACCTGGACCAAACATGTTCATTGAACATCATTCCTTGAACCCTATGTTTTTTCAGGGGACCCTCACCACGAAGAAGACCAGATGGAGAGGATCAACAGGACATTGTTGGGATCAACGGAGTAGTGATATTTTCTACTTAATCTGTCTCTTTCACTATCTTTCTGTCCCCTCACCTCTTTCCTATTTTTTTCTCTTTCTCTCTCTCTCTGTCTCTTGCTCTTATTTACTGTTATATAAAACCCATACTACTGACTTTGGCATATGGTCTTTTTTGCACCTTAATTCAGGCAGAGGCACTTCTAATAATTTTAATAACCTGATCCTAACACTGAGCTACAAGAGATACAATGTAAATTAAACAATTTAAAAAAATACAACTAGTGAGTCCATATTTCTGAAGTTTTATAGCAGAATATTAATGACAGATGAAAAAATGTGGATGAATTAGTTGGGGCTTTATTCCATGTCTAGTAAAACATGTACAGTATTGTTTATCCTTTTTGGGCAATGTTTTTCTGATCTCTGTATAAATTGTTTCCTGGCCATTTATGTTTCCACCACCTCAAGCTATATTGATTATTAGCCTAACAAATCAACTCTGTAACTCAAACTAAACCCCATCACCTTTATGTATGCACCATTTCAGAAATGTTATACAAGCTTTTGTCTGAGCTTTCCAAATATAACAGCTGCTGCTCAATAACTTAACAAACAGTGTTTAACGAAGAATTATTGTGTTCTTAATGGTCAGATAAAAAAAAAGTCTAAATAGGAGATAAAATTTGCAGTGGCCACATTATGTAGAGTTGATCATCTCAGGCAGAAGAGAATGCATTCATATTCGTCAGAAAATTTCAGTTTCAAATTCAAGCCTGGAGTTCTAAAAACAAATATAAACCAGATCCATATGTATATGCTTATGCACTCATGCATATGTATATACATACATACACCTAAGTCTTCACATATGTATTCATAATTTTACAATGGGATTGTAAACCACATTTTTGTATCTATAAAAATCGTTTAAAAATACTTTGAAATCATGCTAATTTAAACTGCATTCTGCCATGACATCCTTTATTTTGCATTCTCTATGGAAAAGGTGAGTGAATATTTACACAACAAGAAAGTTATTTAAAGTATTTTCAACATACTAGAAACTTCAAAAACTCTTTCTGAATACAAATATACCAACTTCTGGTTTATTGCATTATGTCGTCAAAATAAAATGTAGTTATTTTCTCTTTCTTATGAGAAAAGCTAAATCAGAATTAAATATTTTCATTCCAAGATAGCAACCAGTGGTCTTTGACAGGTATGGGACGATAATAATGTGTAGGTTTGAATGATAGCAATGAACTAGGGTTTGGTCTTCTTTACCTTAAAGGCAACGATTAAACCATAACTATTCCCTGAAATGTAGTCCTGCATGTTAACTGGCTTTGACAAGACATTAGAAATCATTTCTTTACAGCTGTGGATTAGACTGGCCACCCCAAGCATAGTTTTCACTTAGTATCTTGAGTAGGTAAGAGTTGAAAGGAGATCCTAATAATTCACTATCAATGAGGACATAAAAACTAAGAAAACAGAGTAAACATGGAATTGTGTCCTCTATAGCACTAATTGTTCTGACTAATGTGTGTCTATTACCAGTCTGTAACCCACTCAGAGGACTTTTAACTTTCCTTTTCATGTTAATGCATAACTACTATTTTCTGTGCTTGAGCCAGGTTAAGTCAGGAAAATACAATAGATCCTTGAAAAATAAAAAGATTTCTACTTATGCATGAAAGTACAGTAAATAGAAGAAAAGAAATGAATAAAAACCGCATGAAGTTGAGATAGATAAAAATAACCAGAGAGAAAGCTTCTGAAGAAAATAACAATGGTATACCACAAGATTTATATGCCTAGAAAACTTGAATTCTGAAACCTCTCAGCAGTGGGTGAGTAGCAAGCAATCTAGCAAGTAATCTAGCTAGATTAATTCTTGAAAGAGTGGCATTTTTTTAAGAGGGATGAGGTTATCTCAAAATTTTATTTACTTTTTCCTCTGCTAACTGACATTCATAAAAAATCACCTACATGGTTAGTTAATCCATTACTTCGTGCTTAACTGTGCACAGTGCTATTATAGCATTTTAATGATAATTTCTGTATATTTTATTTGACAAAACCATTTAAATTTTAATATTATGATTGTTTATTTTAATTTACTTATACAAACTAGATTTTGAAATTTCTACTTGAAGTCTAACAGTGACCAATTGCTATTCTTGTAGAATATGGTATAAGAGGCAAGACTGCAGCACATATTTAAGACTCTTCCTAAGCTCCGACTGCTTTATTCCACATTGATTCTTCTTCAAGAAGAATCTAAAGAATGTTTGAGGAAACACAGAAAATATCTGATCACATTACTATAACACTTGTAATTTGGTTTAACAGGAAGGAATCTGTGTGATAGATGAAAATCAAGGTCATTCTTACACAGAACATTTATCATCTAACAGCTTATGCTGGTAAACCAGGTTAACTCTAACATACAAGAGATTTCTTTATTCTTTTTAAATATTGTTTCTCCAGAAAAACAGATTTTCTGTTCAGAAATAACCGCTTAGTTCAAATTCACCAAGCACCATGAAAGGACTAAGCGGAACTACTGAACTGCTATACTGTGGTGGTGGTTTGCCCTGATGGGCCAGCCACCTATAACGTCTCCCCCCTCAGTAGTGATAGTGAGGAAGGTCTCTCCCCCGCCTAGGCCCTGTTTTTGGTACATGGTCTGTTCAGTTAGTCTGTCAATCTGTGTACTCCTCTATGGTTTTGTTCTGGAAAGTTCTCCCTTCCTCGGTGCTCCATTGGCCTTGTTTCCCTGCTCCTCCCCTCACCTACCCACATTGATTGTATGTATTGTAGTCCCGCCTTTCTCTCCTCCCTCCTACCCTCATGTGATTGGTTCCCAGTGTTCTCTCTGCCCCTGTTTAGTTCAGTATAAAACTCTGTGCACCCCTGTAGTCTGGGCTCTTCTGCTCTTCTGCCCCCGATCCCTGGACTCGTGCAATAAACAARTTGCTACCTCAGAAGAGCCCCTCCCCGCTCTTTACTCCCAGCTTAAGGCGTGAGCACACCACATCGAGGCACCACTGAACGCAGGGGCGCTCTCGGGAAGGTTATGGCATCCTACCATCATCACCGACCGCAACACTATACCATTAATTATTCTACAAAAATGTGATTCCTTGAAGATCATCTGTCTTTCAGACAATAAGAATTGCCACAAGGTATGCAGAATTGATGTATGAGGAAAATTTGTTTTCTGGGGAAGATGACAGGTTTAATAAGGGATGAGATTTTAAGAAGACTCTAATTAATGTAATTAAATAATTACCTCTTAACTATCAGCGATGTAAACTGAAACTCATATTGTCACCCTTCATAAAGCAAGAAAACAAGATAGTACAAGGGAAATAAGAAATGCTGATACGATTTCCGGAAAAGTAACCTTATCAAGTGTATCTATCTGCTCAAAAAGGGATACTCTTCTCACAGCATATATGTTCAAAAAGCATGCTGCAATTTTCTGTCTCATGCAACTTGTTCTCAGAACTGCTGGACAGCTCTTGCAATAATGACACATATTCTGAAGACTTTTCTAGGCTACCTCACAATCGTTGTCCTGATAAGTCCCTGTATGAATTTTGATTAGGAGTTAAAGAGTTGTTTCAACAGCAGCCACAAGATACCATTGGTAGTTCTGTGTATACCCATGAAAATTGATCAACACTGTTGCAACTAGGTCCAATTGGATATAATGTGGGATATGAAGTGTGGGTTTCCTGAGGCAAAAAATGTATATCACAGCCTGAATGTTATTTCTTCCAAGTCAATAAAACAATTATAAGGCTATCAGGTAGAGGTGTTCTATCAATACTATTCTGAAACGAACCCTCAGTGGGGCTTGGTCCAGATGATGTTGCTGGAATGCAGATGACAGATTAGGGTCTAGGAGCAGATGAGAAAATATGTACATTGACAGTTTTGATGAGATTTTGGGTACAAAGTACATGTACACATGCTCAGTGCAGAGGCAGATACAATGTCATGCAGAAACACTTTGTGCACATATTTAACATGAAGCATTTTGGAAGTTAATGGACTCCATCTGCAAAGCTCTGCTGCTGTGTCGTTTAAAAATATGCAGGTCTCCTTTGCAGTAGTACTTTTGAAGATTTATTTTGGTTTTGGGCTTCTGTCATGACAAGAGGGACAGAAGCTCCGTGTATTCAGCTCAAAAAGCCAGGTTCTCATGTATTTAAGTCAGAGGTTAATAAGATGTGCTCTGTTCAGTGAAATCTGCATGAGTACTGTGTTTATCAATGTTTGCCAATGAAAACTCTCTGTATTAAAGTAGCATTTCTTCTGAACATCTCTGAAATGAAAAGAAACCACTTTTACCAGAGAAGTACATACATCAACAGGGACATGATACCATATGCCTAATCCCTGCTAAAAGATTTACCATGTAATTTCAGACCACAGAAGCATTCTGTACAGATGATAGAGAGTCATAGGATTATTTTTACAATGTTTTACAAGTAATTAAAAAACAAAAAAGAAAAGGTGAAAGAAAAGTCCATTCTATCAAGAAAATAGAACACAGAGATTTAATAATAATTTTGTCTAGGATTTCCCAGCCAGGAAATAGTTGAATTATAATATTATTTAGAATGCTGAAACCTTCTTCTCTAACAGGATAATGTGTTCTGATTTCTGAGTTATTAAACAAATAGAACAAAACTAATGTTTCATAAGGATTAAACCAGATGCATATTAAGTGCTCGTCACACATAAAATCATTCCGCAGGGAAGACTCTCCAGCTCATGTAGTAGACTAAATTTGTCATGAACCCTAACCTAGTTTATGTGCTGCACCATACCCCATTCCCAACTGAGACAAAATATGATTTCTCTCTTGAACTGGCACTTCTTTTTTCTTTCTACTTGGTTAATTTTACAAATAATTTATCAAGCTTTATTTTCAGTACATATAATAGGAATTTTTTTGAAAGAATGTGAGGGGTTTTTCTCCTTTAGAAAAGAACACTAGAGAACTTACTTGACCTTTTAGTGAATAACTGCAGTATGTATCTGTTGGAGAAAAATGGCTACTTTTGCCTGGTATAAATTATGCCTCTATAACTTACTAGTTCATAGGTCACAACTGTAACACCACAGGTTTTACCCTAGAAGTTAGTGGCATTTTTGTTATGAGAAAGACACCTTGCAGTTCAGGTATCTCTCAGACTTGGAATATTCACTGTGATAGATGTTATTCATTATAAAGTATTTTTAGAAGCATTGTTGTTTCATTGTAGAACAGGAAATACCTTACTTCACAGCACAATAGTGGGTAGGTACGCCAGGTTTTCTTACAGTATAGGTAAATATATTTCTTTTAAATAACTTACATTAACTTCTTAATAACTTAAATTCTAGAACAGTGGAACTTTAAAAGGTCCACACTTAAGAGAACAACTGGCCACAAGAGTGAAATTGCCAGCTCCCTTACAGTAGGAGGCAACTGACTGTTCTGAGATAAGATGGAATATAAGATCTGCGATACTGCTGAAGCAGTTTAAACAAATCTTCAAAATAGATTGTAACCAATTTCCTTCTTGTATGTATCTTTTTTATCTGCTTTTCAAATATATGTAAAGATATTCTATATAAAATGTGGTTTTGATAAACTATTTAATAAGACTTATAAAAATTAATTTCCTAAAAAGGTGACAGGTGCATATTATGCAATGGACAGAGTAGGTACAAGATTTGAACTAGGTTGCCATGAAATGCATAAAAATGGAAAAAAACCCTCCTTGCTGTTTTTAGCTCTTTTGAATACAAGAATATAAATTCTGCTGTCATTGTGATATATTATGCTTCACATATGCATTATTTAGTTCCAACAATGCCTCTTCATAGGACAGACTTCAGGGATATTTTTAATTTTTCTAGTCTATTAATTTTAAACCCAAAGGGTTCAGTGGCTTAAAAGTACTTAGAAGGCTAGAAATTTTTGTCAGAAGGAATTTCATTTTCAGTATGACAAATCAGGTCAGCTCTCTTATTTCACTAAAGAGGAAAAGAACTGTATCTAGTTTAGCCTATACCAGATTTCTGGTCTGTGATTTGCACTGCAAAACACAGGGGCGGAAAATTCTACTTTAGTTTCTGTTGTTCTAGTGATTCCTAGACTTTGTTTCATGATTAAAAAAGGCAAATATTTCTGCTTAGTGCAAAACCCATCTTCCAAAGTACAGGTGTCAAACGAAATCAGACTTCAATCAGACTATAAAGTTATTCATAATTAATTATTTTCGTTTGTAAGTTTCAAAAATTAGCATAAGCTTAAAGGGAAATTTAGCTGGTAGTGGATATTTATTTTGTTATTTTTGTTGTTGTGTTTCATTTTCTTTTAATGCTGGCTAAAATCAGCTTCCCAGTTTGTATGGATGGAGTTGAATTATTTAGAAAAATTTAAAGGAGGCTGTGAAAGACATATTACTGTTACTAGCACATACTCAGAACAAAACAGAATTTATTTTATGTTCACACCTCTTCTTGTTAATGCAATGATAATTTAATTTATCTCCAGTTATTCTCAGAGGTTGAGGTTTTTTGCCAGTTAAACAAAACTACCAGTAGTGAATTCTGCCAAAAGTAAAAGCAAGTGTTGTGGTGTCATTTTTCTTTCTTCCTTTTACTTGCCTTTAATAATTAAAAGCCTTGCAGATTGATAGTCTTGCAGGCATTTCTACTGAAGTCAATAAAAATGCTCACATTTGTAAATTATTTTGACAGAAGGATTTTTGATTGTTTTACAAAAAAAAGAAACAGGTTACGTATAGCTAAAGTGTGAACCTGTCAGTGTTTATTTAACATTTTACTACTGAAAAGGATGAAAAAGCTCAAATTTTTTAATCATGATTTTATTTAGGATTATAAACTTGTTGGACTCCTATCACTAGATTCTGTTGTAATTGGTATTGGTTCACAGATGGTCTTAAGTTGAATGCAAAACTTGGGAACATTTTGGTAGTCAAAATATTATCTAATCCACATACCTCATTAGTTAAAACTCTTGTTTTGGTAGCTGGCATTCCAACAAAACACATTTTAAAATGATCTTTTAATTGGATTTTAAGTTCATCATTGATTAAACTGGATGGCATAATCTTATCTAACATTTTAATCACATATTATTGCAATTAAATGGAAATTGAAGACATGGAAGCTGTAACAGTATCAATTATGAAATATGAGGGGGTGGGGGGGCTGAGGGGGAGTAGGAGGGAGAGGGGATCGGGGATCCAGAAAGCCAGACCTTTATAGGAGTCACAATTCAGCACTATCTAAAGAAAGGCCTTTTTTTTTCCTAGAAAGTTAAGAGATTTATCTGTGAGAATAGACAAGACTACAGAGGATGGTTAAAAAAGATATTTAGTAGATATTTCAGACTCATCATACCTTAGAGAGAGAGTTGCAACCATAACACAGCAGCAGATTGAAAAGCGTGAGGAGTTCAAGAGGGAGTTAAGGTAATAGAGTGTGCTGGTTTGGCTGTAAACCAGCAGGTGAAATTAATCCCACACAAAATACCTGGAGAGATTTTAGGTCAAAATTACAATTGTAACAAAAAAAAAGTTAAAATAAATGCAGTAATACAGAAACACTGGCTTAAACAAACCGACAGAGTCACGGTACAACCTAACACCCTATTGACCAGGGTGGTAGCTGTGTAGTCTAGTTAGGCACTAGTCCTGCGGAAAGGCCTGGTAATCCAGCCCCGGTAGTGGAGTAGCTGAATCCAATTCCGAGGAGTCAAGTCAAGAGTGGAGTCCTGTTGAGTCAAGGGTGCTTTCTCCCATCCAAAACTCTTGTTTTATGCTGTGTTTCTTGGCTGGCACCTCTCCCAGGGGCGGACACTTTCACAATGGCAGAGGACCTTCCCGGTGTTCTATTGGTTGCTTCGGTAAAGAGCTTGGATGAGATGATCCCCAGGGTCCTCCGATGATCCAGGGTTCGGGCTATTAGTCAGGCTGGGTGGTGTAATCGGCCATTAGCTGAGATCAGATAATCAGCTGGGTGGTGCTAATGGGCCATTAGATAATCAGGGTGGGTGGTGCTTGCTGTCGGCCGGAGTGCTTATCTCAGCTGAAACAAGGAGTGCCAGGTGTGTAATTATGACATTTATCCAGCTTTTGTGGGTAGTAATAGAATATATAGCTAAACCAGGACATAGAGGATGAAAGGACCAATGATTGCTTGAGGATGTGGGTTGGAAGGAATTCAGGGAGCAAGTGATTCCTGAAGGATTAACATTACAAGCATTGTGGTGAGGTAAGAGTGGTGGGATATCCCCGGTGAGGTAGAAGAAACAGCTTCACACACGACACAGAGAAAACTCAAGGCGTACAGTCTACAGAACAAACAAAATAGATATAGATGAATTGTCTTTTGGGCTTTTTTTGTTGGTTGAGATTTTGTTTGTTTTTTTTTTAATAAGACAACTGTCCTCCAAAGTGGCAACATCCTTATTGTAAGGCTGCCTGTATAAAAGCTAATTTCCGCACAAACAAAGTGGACAAGCAACACTGGCAGCAGAGGTGAGGGCATGACACAACACAAGATCCCCAAGCATACACCCAGAGTCAGGGCAGACTCTGCCCTGTGTGCCCCAGGTGAGCCCAAGAGGGAAGGCAACCCCACTGGCCAGCCTTGGACTTTGCAGGACCACGTCCCTGCACTGGCAGGACTGTGGTCAAGGAAAATATGCATATATAAACATGCATATTTATATACGTATATATACACACACACATATTATTGTAGATATATTTATTTATAGATATTTACGTGTTTACACATTTTCCACTAATGATCTTTCACTCTACCGGTACATACTCACTTATTCAAATATAAATTGATTCATAGTCAGCTTCTTGGACTCTTGTCTTGAGTGATAACTTAAGAACTAAAGGGCAACCAACAATGGTTTTCATCAGAATAACATCATTCTAACAGCTCAAGAGGCATTTTTTTTCCTCAAAAAAGATGCTGAGTCATTTGATACTGATATCACATTAAGTTTTCAAAGCCTTAGCAGCAACATTTCATATAGTTTTCTCTGAAATATGAAAGACCTAGCAAGTCACATGAGGAGCACGAAGATTCTTCACGCTGGAGTGAGCCACAAAACTAATTGTATATAATTCTATACTGAACAAAATGAAAACATTTCACAAATTGAACTATTGAGTTGATTTGCAAAGGAAGGGCTGGGCTTGTGAAACTACTGAATTTCTGAGACAAATAACCTAGGCTAAGCTAATAGTGAGAAGAATAACATTAAGTTACCTTTCAATGATAATGAAAGAAGCCCAACCAATTTTATATTTGTTATTTATGTATATATTGTATATATGTATGGATACATACAATTACTAATAATTTTATATTTGCTTATATCTAACATGCTATATAATGCGCAAATGTTACCTATATCATACATCTATCCATATGCAAGTTTATTCATGTATGTGTAACATTTCTAGCCCGTCACATTCATGCTTTTCTCCTCTGCTATTCCTCACCTGTCATGGAACTTATCAATAGTCAGGTGTTAAATGTTGATAATTTTAAAAAATAATATGATTGGAAGGCTGAGAGATCAATACTTGGTATCAAGAGACAAATCTAGTATCTCAGTAAATCCATCAAGAGGAAGCTTTGCAGTTGGACGCAATTTTAACATAAAAATATCTTGTTTATCAGCTTACTTAAAGACAGAAAATTAACACCAGTCAATTACTGAAAAAGAGTTATTTGTGAACATGTCAATTAATAATGTAAATTATCATTTAAAAGTCACATCTGAAATACTTAAGAAAGGTGGAGATTAAACAAAATTTGCTTTTAATTTAAACACTTTTCAAATTCTTCTGAAAAGAAAAGAGTCTTTTGGAGTGTAATATGGACCCAGAGAAATGAGAGAAGACTATGCGTTATTTTTCAAATGAATTAATATTACTGAGTTTAACTTCTGCATGAAGATCAAAACCTTTTTTTCACATGTTTCTATGCATTCTAGTACAAAATATAATATTCAACTCTCAATAAAATCCTAGGATCCTTATGTATCAAAATACCAAAATTGGTAAATTCCAGATATTTTTTTCAGTAAATCATCAAACTGTCTTTGTCAAACTGAATTTTTACCTTCTCAGTTTAAACCAGAACCAGTGTTATTCTAATTCCTTGCCAAAACATTGTAACAAGGTGATACACATGAATTTATTACATATTTTTTTACCAAAACCCAATTTGTCCAGAGACACTATGGAAGAAATGGACATGACAATTATTTAAAAAGAAGGGGCTGAAGTCCAGCATTTCTGGAGTACTTTTTCTTGTTCATGCTAGGAGAGCAATTAAATAAAGCATAAAGGTGGTTATCCTTGTTAGTGGATGACTTTCCTAACTTCAGGGAAATACTTTAATTTGGAAAAGGAAATGACAAAGAATTCTAAGAGTGGGGAGATACAGATGTATCAAGGAAGACAAATTGGTAGGAGAATGTAACCTAATGTGGAATGTAGTTGTCTTGTCTAAGACAAATGAAGTGTAACAGGAAAACGAGCACAGGAGATTAAAAAAAGAAGCCAAAAAGTCCTGAGGGACTTGAACTGTGTTGAATGAACAAAATTGATTGACCTAGTAAAATTCAATGTGTAAGATTGCTACAGGATTACATAAAAAATTCCAGGTCAGGTGGTCCACAGGAACTGACAGAACACTCATACAGGAGCCTTTTTTGTCTTAGTTCCCAGTGTAGTCTTGACCAATAGGTTTTTGAATATTTTTAGTGGACTGCGATACCTTCTCAAATCTCAGTAATGATGTGGTTTCTAATTGTTAAAAGCTAAACCGTGGCCATAATTCTATATACTGCAGGCTACTACTATATAGTAATACTGAAGAAAAATACTAAAGCATTGAACAAATACCATTTCAAACCCATGATATGGACAGCTTCCTTAATGCACCATCTTAGCTTCCAAACAAATATCTAATCCGTAGCATTAAAACTGGTATGCTCATGTAGCTTTGTAAGCATAACTTGTGGATGAGTTAATTTTATACCTGGTTTACTTATTAAGACATGGAAACTTTATTAAATTTCAAGAAATAAATGCCTAAAACTGGAAATTTTTAGACAGCAAAGAATTAATTTGACTGATAGTTCACTCAGGTACTTCAGGATCTTTTTGTATTATATGTATTCAACTTACTATGGAGTGGTTCATACTTGTTCAAAAGCCTTAAGGAGAGCAAAAAGTCCTGTCAATTTTATTCCCTTCACATCTAAAGAAATCAGCATAAAAATAAAACTAATTCCCACCATTTCTGAAAAAAATCTGTTAGAGAAATATTCACCTTTTTTCCGAGCACAACAGCTTTCTGTACCAAAGATTATACAAACTGAACTCAATTGTAATTCTTGCTCTCAGGGGAAGCTGCTTGCTATTTGGCAGCTCTTTGATTTACAGTTCTTTGATTTTGTAGCCTCTTATCTGTTTCATAATTCACACTCTCCTTGCCTTCCTTAGCAGCAAATATATTTTATCTCAATGGCAGACCTTACTGAAAATGAAAGTAAAAAAAAAGGAAGTGTCCTTAATGTTCCTCCTAACTTTTTCTCTTAGCACTTTAATGTCCATTTTTATTCTGGATGGTTAGTACCCAGGTAGGGTCAGTCCGCATACTTTTGGCACAATATAGTATTATATGATTTGGCACTTACGTTTGTCCCACAGTGGGTAATTTTGAACTCTCCATGCAATTTCTGCTTTGTTTCTTACGAATATGTAGATAGCAAGATTGAATGTTGCGTCTTGGAAGTTTAGCGTGTTGCAGTTTGGTGGGTATATTGTAAAACATGTTCAGGTATCAGAAGGGATACAAACAAAACACTTCAGATTCTTTCTCAGTTATGAACTTTAGAGAATTGCTAACATCCATACCACTTTTTACTGTCTTCTCATCTGAGTCAGAATAAAAAGCCTGTATGCACCTAAACAAATTTTTCCAAAATGTTCCCTTATCACAGTGCAAGAACAATCAATACCACTGAAAGATTTTGTCCTTGCTGTTGCAGAATAAGCCAGGCAATAGGTGGTCCTTGCAGAAGTGACAGATTTTTTAGACACAGACACAACATTTTATTGAAGGAGAAAACACACCTCTTCTTTTCTCCTCTTTTCACTCCTTACATCACAATATCCAAACTTGAAAACTAGATGCAAACTTCAATTATTTTTAAATCAGGGAAAGACTGAGCTTTTTATATTTGACCTTACTGTTCCCCAACTACTTATCTTATTATGCACATTATGCAAATAATTATTCTCATTTTCCCTAACAAAATGTGGTCATATAAGGATTGTTTTTGTTAACTGTTGAATTAATGATAAATTCCTAGCAATGACACTAGAAGGAAAAACTATGTTCGTGGTATAGTAAAAAAATGGTTCTGTTAATTTGCATATGATATAGGAAATATCAGGAAATACATGAGTTCTGTGGTACTTTGAAACAAATATTCTACTCGCTGCCACTTCAAACTTGATTCCATATATCTCAGAAAAAAAGCTCGGAACCTTATCATGATATTATTACTCAAAACCAAGCAAACAAAAAAAACCAACACCCACAAAAAACTCATAAAAAACCACTACCCATATTTCTAAAGGCCAAGCTTTCAACAATATTAAAAATAGTTTAGTAAGTGTTAATATGTTGTACTTCCAGCTTTAATTAATTAAGTACGAATTAATGCTAGGGTGATAACAAACTCAGTTACTAGAGAATTCTTTATATGACATATTCTGTAGTTTCTTCTGTGGGAAACCATGAGGACTATAATAAAATACTTTTTGTTACTGAACACCATGATTCTTGGCAACAGTTATAAATTTAAATTAATGACACAGAGCTATCAAGATTGAATGTGTGCTGGAAAGTACAATATACACGTGCTTGAATGACATACAGTATGGAACAGGCATGCTTGCAGTAAAGCTTTAAAAAAAATGTTAAGAAATAGAGGCTATCAGAAGTATCTATATAGTCACCAGGGTGAGGTACTGGTAACTTACCATTTTCCTAGATAAATGTTATATTATTAATATTCTTTGCTTGTATCCACCCACCTCCTGAGAAGATACACGCACAAACAGCGCTTCAGTAGTTACTAGCAACTAGCTTAAATATCAATCTACTGTGTCAGATTTCATGCTCCTCAATGACCAGAAACCAAAACATGCCTGCATCTTCTATGCTTCTGAAGAAAAATAAATTTATTTGAAGAATGTTGCAAATCATGTTAGAATAGTTATTCAGATTACATGTACATATTTTTATTTTTTGATCAACTAGAATGCAATAAAATACCTTCCATAACATTAGAACTTCCTGTTAACACAGCTGATCCATCTATGTATTTAAACCAAGAAACCATGTATTTTATTTCTTGAACAGAGTTCTACATTTAAATGTGGGGTTTTTTCATATTAACAGGAATAATTTTGAAGTGAAGGAGGAAGTATCTTGTCTGAGATTGAAAAAATCAAATTTATGCTTTTTATTTTGTGTCTTATGTAAATACAAGAATGAACCAGATGCTTATTAATTAAGCGTGGGCAGATGACAACAAGGCACAATGGCACATTGCACCAGCTGTGAATATTTCACACAGCTCTTTTTCGTCCCATCAGTCCATTTTCATATTATTGAGAAAATATTCCAAGTGTCAGAAAAGGTGTCAAAAGATAATAATAGTGAGAAATAAGAATTCATCATGGCTGAAGCTTCAAAAACTTTTACCTGGTTTACATTGCAATCACACTTCCAGGTGAGAGAAAAAGAAAGACATTTAAGAAGTTTTATAGTTTTTCCAGTTATCTTGTATCAGTCCTCATTTTGCAGACAACAAACAACTAATATATTTATGAACTTGCACCACAAACACTACACCGCTATGATAGAAAACACTGTTTTTAGTTTGGGAGACACGTATACTCTCTACAAAACAGCCATAGTGGAAATGAGCATTTTAAAATTTAGGTAAACGCCAAAAATATTAAAGTAACCCAAAGAAACCAAAACCAAAACAAATTCAAAATATTTCCATTAGCTTGAGTGGATTTTGCTTTCCTCTCTTCTCCATTATGAAATGAAAGTATTCTTTGGCCAAATATATTATCATTTTTGGAAATAGTGAAGGTAGTAACATGGAGACATAACTCAGATGCAGTCATTAAGGGGAGATAAGGAAAAAAAAAAAAAAAGCTAATTCGCCCTAAAAAAGGAAGTAGAGCAATAGTAACTGTAAAACGAGCAGTTATTGGCACTGTTGCACTTCAAGGTTTTGAAGTTTACCCCATGCAAAATCTTTTGGCAAGTCTAATGTCATAATTCTATTCACTATAATAATTAAAGAAATCAAAAATGGTAAGACAATATTTGACAAATACAGGAAAAGATCATGTATATCACCAGATTCAGGTACTTACAGAATATATTTTAAAGATTATTCCTGTCGCCATCTGATTATTTTTGTGATGACAGTATGCTGCATAGGACTCATTGACACTTTTCCTTCCAGAACCTTTCAGAATTAAATGTTCTTCTTCAGGAAGTTGGCTCTATATAAGCATTTCCATTAGCTGCAGTTAAAATTAAGGCTGCATAGCCAAGGACAATCTAGATTGAATTACTTCTAAAAATTCCTTCTGCAATCAATAGCACCACAAAATACCCTAGTAAGAAAACTTTTAATCGAAGTATATAAATAATATCAGAAAATGCTTTCTGATATTACCTCATTTACTACTTAGTTCAGTGGCTTAACTGTTTGGGGGTTTTTTCAGAAACTTTAAAAGGCTCATTAAGCTAGTTTTGTGTAATTTTATTGGGTTTGGACATTTAACCAAATGAGCTTGAATTCCATTTTACACGCACAATGGAATTTGCTTTAACTGCCACTCTCTAAGGAAAATAAAAATTCCAATTAAGTAATCATTTTGATTAGTAGAGGCTCCTAAATGTACACAGGTTTTTGGTAAGCAATATTTATTTATGATTTTTTTATAAGTGTGCTGTATATTTAGTTGAAAAGGCTAACATTTTCCTTCTTAGTAAAAGGACAATTAACACACCTCCAAATATGCAGTTTCAGCTTGTCTCAAATTGTATTTGCAAATTCAGATCAAATGGGCCAAACAAGTTTCATAAAAGTAGGTTTGTTAAGAAGTAGTCTAGGGACAGTACTGTTTTCAGCTTGCTTCCTGAAACATACCAATTTTGTCTGTGGCAGACTTAGATTTGGTGGTCCTCCTTCACTACTGTAACCACACTTAAAATGTCCGCTTTCTATGGAAATATTTGCCCGCCATGTATCTTTGAGGCTCACTGCTATGAATTGATCTGGCTACTGGACTATACAAAATCATTAAAGACAACAAATACTCAGCGCAGTCATTCTGTACGGAGTGATTCTATGGTCAAAATGCTGAGGTTGATGTCACACTGAAGTGACAAAATCCAGTTTTCCCACCTCCTTGCCAAAGAGCTTTGACAAACTATGTGATGGAATGGCTTTATTTTTTTTTTTTTTTTCAATTAAAGAAGCTTCATTTTGCATAAAACAATTATTTAGGTGAATTAGAAAAACATCCAGCCATAAGGGTATGGCTTCTCAGACTATCCAGTAAGATGTTATTCTTGGTTGTAGGTTTAAACCACCTGAAGAAGTGGAAGATCACATTGTTTTCTTTGGGAAAGAGGTAGAGGAGGCTCTCAAGAGATTATTATTGTAATAAGAGATGTGTAGTGACCAGGACTGATACTGGCCTGAAATTGGTTGGTCTTAACCATTCCCCTCACAGCAACTTCCCAGTCCCCGAGAGACATACAAAGTTATATAGTCATACATACACTATATGCAGATATATACACACACATATTTATATGTAGACATATATATACATATATTAAACATAATGTATGTGACTGTGCATATTTTTATATATATATTCGATTACAAGAGATATAAATCAATGCATTGTTTCTCGCTCATATGTAGTTCAAATATTTTCTAGTTCTATTGGGATGGGCTTTTAAATATACTGACATAGGTTAGCAACAAAAAATATGCTAATATTCTGTCCATGCTGTTGCACATATAGAAACTTCTGCATTACACAGAGCACAGGGATTCTGACATTGCACTGTGCACATTTTCCTTTTTATTCCACCTTCATCCAAGCTAAGTTTTGTTGCTTTCATAGAAAAATTGGCAATTAAAGACTCAGAGTTAATATTTCAACAAAAACACAATGGTAACCTCAGTCTTCTCCTCCATGCTTTTTCATCTCAGAGGAAGTCTGAAAAAAGAGCAGTGGTTTAAGTAATATGAAAGCATAACTCCTTCAGGAATCATAATGTCAGTGGCCAACCTAGTAATGTTGAGCAAAAGAATTATGAAATTAATTACTCTTTGTGCCTTCTGATCCCAATAAACAAGTTGAATTACTTTTTGTTTCTCATGTTGCGAATATTAGTAACCAAAAAGAAATATCATGTTTCTCCAAAGAAGGAAGAGAGCAGCTTAACTTGCTACTTACTTGTAGCGATCAGTGGGTACAAATTTAAAAGTAAGGTCACGCACACGTGAAAAAGGACTGATACCCTATCTAAGCATCTTACATTTCTACTGTTATGACAAGAATTGTATTATCTTGTCTACTATTTAAGTCACACATTTTTATGAAAGCTTATCCATTAGATTGCCAATCTCATATTTTTAGTAGCTTCCTTTATCCTACTGAAAAATTGTGAAGGATTTATGACTCAGATTTTTAAGGTATACCATCAGATGTGAATGATAAAGTTATTTATCTGCACTGCTCTTTCAGGAACACAATAAAATTACTACTGAAATTACGAAAGAAACATAACCCTTCCAAGCCTTTTTCTAATAACTACTCTTCACAAAATACGTTGAAACACCTTGATAAGTTGTTTAGTTGAGAAATATTTGCTGAAGAGAAATTGATGTCAAAGACAAGCTCTAAATAGAACTTCACTTGTTATAGCAGTGGGTGAATTTAGTAGAAAGGAAAGTTGGAAAAAGGTCTTCGGTTTGTGGTTGCATACACTAGACAGAACTGATAAAGTATTGCCTGATTAACTAAACATCTTGAAGTGTTTCTTTTATTTTCAATATTTTATTTCAGGATTTAAAAAAGAAAATAAATAAGATAGCAACATTATTTTGCCACAATAAAAGTAAAAAGGAAAAGTAAAGGACGAAATGGAAATTTAGCATTTTCCCTTCTATTTTGTAAACCTAGCAGTTCCTGAAGATTGGCTTCTGCCGGCAGTTACACTGACACACTACACACACCATGAGAGACATAGCATTGCTTGCACCAGGTGGAAGTAACCTAAATTTACACAAAACTCTGAAAAGAGTGTTTGGGGGGGTTTTTTGGTTTGTTTTGGTTTTTTTTTGCATCAGCAGTGTGTGTTTTACCTTAGGAAGGGATGGTATTTAGAAGAGTGATTTCCCTTCCAGTTCATTAGCTCAGTCAAGTCAGAAAAGCTTTGTGCCATTCTGATTTATACTGAGCTGGGCAGAGGCTCAATGCAAGACCCTCATGCAAAGAGTGCACATCTCACTTTGTACTCTTTCCAAGGGTATTCAGAAAGGTCATCCAGGAGTACAGATAACACATCTATAAGGCTTATGTCTGCTAATGCTGGGAGAGAGGCAGGTTTTTCTGGATGTTATTACCAACTGAGTGCTCTGAGCTGCCCTGCAGCAGAGCTTTGTATCCCCAGGTACCGCAGAAAGGGTCTAGAAAGACTGGTCTCATACACCTAAAATTGGTCCCCGTGACTACTCCCTAAACTATATGTCTTTGTATTGCTCAATCAACATAACCATCACAATTTCATTTAAATAAGATGATCTCCAGGTGATGCCAAAGAGATTTTTGCTTTTATGTTTTTTATATTAATAGTATATTAGTAATCCTGTAGTTCTGTAGCCTTTACCCTATAACCTTGTAAATTCCTAGCTAGCAAATTCCCTATCCAATAGACCCTATCCCTATAGTCAAAATAAGATTCCTATGTCGACCTTATCACCACCAGTGTTCTAGGGACCAGGAAGACTTCTCTGTCCCATGTCTCCCAAAAGCCCAAACAACAGTAGCTAGCAGCATTAGGCGAAGGTTTCAGTAGGGAGCTGAGGCAAAGAAAATCACCTCATTAGCCGTATTTCTGATTGGGAGATTTCTGTAAACTATGTTAATTTGCTGTAAACCTCTTGAAGTGCTGGAGTCCGCTGTGGGTACACACACAGATACAGACACAGGCACATGGGCACACAGACACACAGACGCACACACAGACATGCATACACACACTGAGAACAGACACTTGGGACAGGATACGACACTGATCAGTGTGTGTTTGTACCCTGGGAGGACCTCCAATAAAGGTAACTGGTTTCCCTACCCTCATAACATTGTCCGGCTTCTGGTTTTAAGCAGATAAAGGCATCACAGGAATCTGAAAGAGTACTGCTAACCATGTGCGTAAATGTAAATCATTACCTGTTGAAGGTAGTTACCTTATTTGCTAAGGACAACAAAATGCATTATTGCATTTCTTGTAGCACATTGTCATAATCAATGTTTTCTTTATAAACAATTATTTTATATAGAAACAGAAAATATGACATGATCTCTAATCCTTGAGCCCAGATAAAGTAACAACTTAGTATCTGAGGTCTGTTATTTCCCTCTGCTTGTTTGCACTCATTTTAGCATAAATAATGAGACTTATTTCAGAAAATGTGTGAAACAAGCAAGCAATTATGCTATGGTGTATCCAATTTTTTTTTTTAATTAAAGAACAACAAAAAAACCCCAACCCAAAATAGATGAGCTGTAACTTCAGGAATTACATTTTTAAAAGCTCTTTTTAAAAAGAACCTTACAAAATCTTCATTCTAACTACACAGAACTCCCTTTAGGCACACAGCACCTGTCTCTAGGTCAGTTTTACGTGTAATAACAAGTAATTAAATCTGAAATAGTGAAATACATAGGCTAAGTGTCATTCTTGAAACGATATGATCAAAATGCTCTAACACACTCTTTCAAGTCATCACCCTGTCCTTTGTTCTTTCCAGCTCTAAGCACTGGATAACTGTAATTCTCATTGCTGAATTCCTGAAGACATAAGGAAATATAAATATATATCATATATTATTAAACAAATCAAAGAGATTGTCATGATGCCTCCTGTTTTTAACTCACACCACACCTCTGCTTATATAGACTTTCTGGATACAAAACATTCTCTTGGAAGCTTTGGTATAAGGCAAGAATAGCATTTCAAAGCCTTAATTTTAATCCCTTTGCCTTCTATATTTTAAGCAGATACTTTAATATTATCTGGTCAAATACACAAATCAGAATAATTCTTGCACTCAGTGTTGCACTTGAGAAGGTTGGTACAATGAGTTAAGAATAATTTCTCTTTCAGCTTTGGACACCTGGGCTCATTCACTAGTTAAAATAAACTACATGTTACTACTCATCTCTCTACCAGAAAATGATTGACAGCACCTGCTCTGGAAAGCACAGGACAGCAATATGGAATTAAGTAAAGATAGGTATATACTCATGGAAAAAAGTCAGAAAAAAAAATCATAGATTTATTAATCGTATGCAATGTGCACAATTTCTAGGGATGTATCTAGGAATTCCATTCCCAAAGAAATATGAAGATAGAATATGTCTCAGGGATGTTAATTATTTTTCGAATTTCCTTTACAATGGTCATTAGCATGCATTCCATGTAGCAGCCCTGCTCTATGTGCTTAAGAAAGCCATTACTCTAGGTCAAACTGGAATAAATAAAAAGAGTAGTCCTTGTATGTGGATGTTTAAAGTGTAAAAAAGACCCTGAACAACCAACCAAAAAAACCCTCCAAATAAAAAACATTTCAATACAGGAGTCATTTGCAGAGCCTAGCCTCTTATTCCTTTGGCCTGATCCAATCCTACAGGTCTGGCAAGCTTCCATTAGTTTCAGCGAGCTGATACGAGCTGATAAGCTTGGTAAAATCCTTTTGCAATTGCAGGCTTATACCACAACTATAATATAACCTGGAAAAAAAATCCTTGTGCTAAAAAAAAAGCTATTTTAAAAATGTTAGTTAGCTTTGTTGAAACTGATTTAAACTAAAAAGAAATAGAACCAGAATTCTTTAGAATTTTGAGGAAAATATTCCATCATACTGCAGGCTCTGATATTTAATTTTCTAATCAATTTAAGAGTCATGAAATGAGTTCTGTTTCAGCATACACTCAAACCGCGTAACATATTTTCACTATGGCTTGCTTGTCACATCAACAGGTTTATGATTTTACCTTACTGTTCAGAAATTTACTCAAGAATGAAAAATAGACTGAGAGACTATGCTGTTTTCCTTGGTCCGATACCTTGAACTTCTCAGGTGTCTTTGTACACAGTACAGAAACAAACATATCAGACCTTTAAGCACTTTGACTACTGTATAAGGAACCAGGTAGTTTTGTGATGAGCAGTACAAAGAAAACATGGCCATCAGGAAGTGTTTTGTATTTTTTTTTCAAGAATCAAAACATGTTAATTTGGCCTGTCATGTCTCTGGGATAACCACAGAAGCAAATATACATTCCATCCAAGGACATGTGATACTCGAAAGGATGGCTGAACTGGCAATGAAGAGAGAAACAATCAAATTACAAACGTAAGCAAACAGTAAAATAGAACAAGCAACTAAATATTTAGCACAGGTTTTACACAAGGTCATATATTCTAACGTGGTTATTTCAGTGTGAGTAGCAAATGCTTCAATAACTAATATAGACATGGCACCAAGGAGGGCACACAGCAAGCTTATTACTCTAGTCTTCAGGAGACAAGACTGTCGCCTCTTCAGGGATGTTCTTGCTAGAGTGGATGAGATAAACCCTGGAGGGAAGAGTGACCCAGCAAAGCTGGTAAATACTGAAAGATCACCTCTTTCAGGCTTGGGAGTGATGCATCCCAACAAACAGGAAGTCAGGCAAAAATGCCAGGAAACCTGCATGAATGAACAACAAATTCCTGGACAAACTCAAACTGAAAAAGTAAGCCTACAGAGGGTGGAAGCAAGGACATGTAGACTGGGAGAAACACAGAAAGATTGTCCAAGTTGACAGAGATCAGTCTAGGAAACCTAAAGCACTGACAGAATTAAATCCAGCCAGGGATGCCAGGCACAAGAAAAGTATCTGTAGGTATGTCGGTGATAAAAGCAAGAGTAGGGAAAATGTGGGTCCTCTCCAGGAAAAAAAAAAAGAAAAGGAGAGCTGGTTACACAGGACATGGAGAAGGCTGAGGTACTCAATGACATTTTTTCCCTTGGTCTTCACTGCCAAGTGCACTAGCCACATCAATGATGTTGTTGAAGGCAAGGGCAGGGATTGGGACAATGAAGAGCCTGTTGCAGAAGATTGGGTTTGAGAATGAGGAACCGGAGGGCACACAAGTTGATGGAAAAAGATGAGGTGTATCCACGAGCCTTTGAGGGAACTGGCACATGTAGTGGCTAAGCCACTATCCATCATATTTGACAAGTTGTGGCAGTCTGATGAAGGTCTCACTGACAGAAAAAGAGAAACATAACCCCATTTTCAAAAAGGGAAATCTAGAGGACCCAGGGAACTACAGGCCAGTCAGCCTCACTGCTGTCCTTGGCAAAATCATGGACCATATCATCCCAGAAATTATGCTAAGGGACATGGAAAACCAGGAAGTGATTAATGACAGCCAGTAGGGCTTCACTAAAGGGAAGTTATGCCTAAAAATCTGGTGTCTTTCTATGTTAAGCTACAGTGGCGGTGGATAAGGGGAAAGCATCTAATGTCATCTACCTGGACTTGTGCAAAGCATTTGACATTTTCCCAAATGACATCATTGTTGCTAAATTGGAGAAACATGTATGTGATGGATGGACCAATTGGTGGATAAGGACTTGGATAGATCACTGCACTCAAAGATTTGTGGTCAATGATTCAATCTCCAAGTGGAAAACAGTGATAAGTGGCATTGCTCAGGGATTGCTATTAGAGCCAACACATTTTAACATCTTTGGTGACATGGACAGTGGGATTGAGTAAACCCTCAGCAAGTTTGCTGACAGCACTGAGTTCTGTGGGGCAGTCGACACGTTGGAGGGCAGGGATGCCATCCAGAGGGACCTTGACACGGTTGAGAGGTGGATCAATGTAAAACGCATGAACTGCAAAAGGTCCAAGTGCAAGGTGCTGCACTTGGATGGGGGAAATCCCAAGCAAAATATAGGCTGGACTAAGAATAGATTGAAAGCCATCCTGAGGAGGGGGACTTGGTTGGTTGACTACAAGCTCAAACATGAGCTGGAAATATGCGCTCATGGCCTGGAAAGCCAACCATGTCCTGGACTTCATCCAAAGCAGGGTGAGGGAGGCGATTCTGCCTCTCTGCTCCTCTCTGGTGAGACCCCATCTGGAGCACTGCATCCGGGTATGGGGCACCCAAGACAAGAAAGATGTGGACCTGTTGGAGTTGGTCCGGAGAATGGCCATAACGGTGGTCAAAGGGTTGGAACGATTCTCCTTTGAAGACAGGCTGAAAGAGATGGGGTTGTTCAGCCTGGAGAAGGAGGTTACTGTGGAGATCTTATTGTGACCTTCCAGTACCCAAATGGGGCCTACAAGAAGGCTGAAGAGAGACTTTTCACAGGGGCCTGTAGTGATAGGTCAAGTGGGAATGGCTTCAAACTGAAAAAGAATAGGTTTAGGTTAGATATTAGGAAGTAATTCCTTACTTTGCAGGTGGTGAGGCACAGGAAAAGGTTGCCTAGAGGAGCCAGGGGTGCTTCATCCCTTGAGGTGTTTAAGACTAGGTTGGATGGGACTTTAAGCAATTTGGTCTAGTGGAAGTTGTCCCTGTCCATGGCAGGGGGACTGGAACTAGATCATCTTTATGGTTTCTTTCAACCCAAAATTGGGCCTTTGGCATTCTTCAGATTCTTAAAAGGGTGACAAGCCTCAACTGCTGACTATTTCTAAAACAGATTTAGATTTTTTATAACTAATCTGATAGCTTTGATAATTGATAAGATTTAAATTAAATCCTCAAACTTTCATATTGATGTCCATTCTTTCTCTCAGAATTAGACAGCATAGCTTAATGCTTCGTGATACAGGACCTAATACATGAACTGGACCTAATATGACCTAATATACTTATTCTTCGTTTTTACATTCTGCAATTGAATTTATTTTATCAATTGCTTGCCAATTACAAAATAAGAAAAAAAAAGAAACAAAATCCTACTCAGAAAACGCTGTATGTACATTAAAGGGTATATGAATTATTTAAACATAGAATAGTTTATTTCCCTTATATTCAATCAGAGACAGGCAGTTATTTTGAGGTGAAGAACGATTAAGAATTCTGTAACTAGAGTTTTAAGTTTAGCACAGCTCTACTTGAATTTAGGCACAAGTGCTTAAAAAAATCCTGCATACCTAGAACACTAGTTTTGAGATTCTCAGAAGATAGGAGCCAATAACCTCAATCAATAAATTATGAATTAGAAAATGAATTGATTTTTCAAAGTCTTAAGTGCTTAAGGAACATCGGACATTTTTCAATACAGTACATAAACACAGAAAGGTACACTTTTGAATGTCTCTAGGCACACATATGTGTTTCAAATATTGTGCTGCTAATTTCTTATTCTTGTTAGGAATTTTAGGAAATTTTATCTCAAATATATGTGTTACAAAAAAGAGAAAAAATTATTAAAGAGAGATGATTTGCAAACACTGCAGTTTATACATAATTGAGGAAAAACCCAAGGAGCTCTTTAGAATCATTAGTGCCTAGGTAGAAAGAGGAAAAGAAAAGCACCATCTGCAAATTTTTATTTTGGAAGACATACTTAAAAATCTGCCATTGAAATAACACTATGTAAATGCACTAATATGTAATGCGATATTTAACTAAAACAGATTAATTGAAAAAATTGTAAGGATTTTATTTAGAATTTTAACCCTAGCTTTAACCCAATAAGATGAAAATTTGACTTAATGGGATGTAGTATATTTACTCTTTGAAATTTTTTACAGTCTGCTATTGAATTAATTCTATCAACTTCCTTATCTAATTTAACTTTTACTTTGATTAACTAAAGCTGTGAATTAATAGCAGTTTTTGCTTCAGTTTAAGTAGTTGAAAAACTCAGTGAAGTTGAAAAATTTCAATGAAATTTGGCATAGCTATTTGGATTGCTCAATTAACATTTTATAGCACATCTACATGTTATTTTCATACCACTTTCGTGGATTTTTTCTTTTATTTTACATGTTAATAAACTTAAATTTTAAAGACCATGAAATATTAAATATTCCTTGCTATTTTAAAACACAAAGGTGACACGCCTTTTGCCTTAACTGGAGGTTATTTAGCTTGGAATGAAAGACTACCAAATTACAGAGCTCATCGGTTTAAATTGTTATTCACAAACACAGAATTGTTATTTACAGCTGAGATTGAAACTGTGAGAAATGTCTCATGACTTTCTGGTAATAAAGGTGCAAATCATTTACCCTAGCAGTACATTAAACAGAAAAGGAGGGTTTTAATTTTACTAAGACTTATTTCAATAAAATCCTTTGAAACTGGCAACAAGGGGTAGCAGAGAGCATTTTTCCCTCCATTAAAAAAACCCAAACAATAAAAATGTGTTCTTCATACTTGTTTATTCTTTAAAAATTATGCCTGTCCAAAAACTTTTTAAATTTAATTTATTCATATTTTGAAGTTCAACAGATTATACTCATCATAGATGAGAAACCTCAATTAATTTTATTGTCATTGATAAAGCAGCAAAATAATCTTAACAAAAAAGTACATTAAAAAAAGTCTGAGATACTAAACACCAGTCTTTACCAGATCCTGGAAAACAGGTGAAAAGCCTGGAGTGAGGCTGACATATACTTGTTGATAAATGGTCAGCTTGCTGAATACTCAAGCAAACTGAACATAAATAAATCTACATGTCCTAAGGAATGCACCCATGACCCGGCAGCCAAAAGTGCAGGGCTACTAATTTTTGAACAAGCATAGCAATTGCAAGAGGTGCCTGAGAACCGAACAATCCCCTACCATCAACAGCGGCAGGAAGAAGGATTCAGGGAACTACAGGCCCATCTGGCCTTGCCTCCCTACCTGGGAAGATGATGGAACCACTAATCCTGTAAACTCTTGGCAAACACAAGAACAATGTATAGGTAATCAGGAGTAATAAATCTGGATTCACCAAGGAGAAGTCATGTTTGGCATATTTGATAACTTTCTACAATCAAATGACAGGTTTCTAGATGGGGGAGAGGAGTAGGTACTGTCTACCTTGAATTTAGTAAGTCTTCTGACACCTCCTCCTATAACTTCCTCACAGTGGAGATGAAGTAGTACGGGCTGGATGACCAGATAGTGAGATGGGTTGAGAGCTAGCTGCATTAATAGGCTTAAAAAACAACAACAAAATATAGGGCACTAATGAGCAGTGTACCCCGGAGGTAAATACAATCATGTTCAATATCTTTATTAATTATCTGGATGATAAGTCAAAGTGTAGCCTTAAACCATTTGATTATGATATAAGACTGGGAGGAGTGGATAACATGCCAGAGGGCTGCAGAGGCATCCAGACCTTGTAGGGCTGGAAAAACCATCTGATAGCAACCTCATACGGTTAAACAGAAAGCAGTGTGAAGTTCTGAAACATTGGAGGCATATTGTCGGGCATATGGGACCCGTGATGGGCATTATTTATCTTAGAAACTACTTTACAGGGAGGGGTAAAGGGGGTCAAAATTGCACATGGAAACAGCAACGTGTCCACGGAAAAAAGAAGGTCAGTAGAGCCGTCCTACAGTGGATTAGGTGCAGCATGCTGGCAGGGCAAGGGAGGTGGTCCTTCCCCTTTACTCAGGCCTGGTGACACTATGCCTAGAGTACTGTGTCCACTTTTGGTCTCCCCAGTACAAGAGAGACGTGTACCTACTGCAGTGTATCCAACAAAGGGCCACAAAGATGACTTCGGGGCTTGAGAAACTCTCCTGGGTGGGAGGGCTGAGAGAACTGGGAATGTTTAGCCTGGAGTAGAGAAGGTTTAATATGAGGTCTTCAATTTTTGCAAATATATGAGGTGACAGTGTAAAGAAATTAGAGACGGGCTGTTTTCAGTGGTGGCCAGTGACAGGACAAGGGACAATGGGCACAAATTGAAACACAGGAACTTCCATCTGAACAGCAGAAGGCACTTTTTTACTCTGAAAGTGACTAAGCACTTGCACAGGTTGCTCATAAGAGTTGTGAGCCCGTCTTGGAGATACTCAGGAGCTGTTTGGACATGGTCATGGCCAGCTTCAGGTAGGTGACCCTGCTTTAGCAGGTAGGTTGTACAAGGGTCCCTTCCAACCTCAGCTGTTCATTTCTGTGATTCTGTTATTTGGGATTCTGTGAAACATTATTATTTTAATGGTTACAATACATTGGTCATCAATGTCTGTTATGTATGCCACGTGAACCTCGACTGATTTTCCCATGTTGAAGCTCAGTATATTGATTAGTGACTAACACAAGGGACACAAATAACATATTTCAGTATCAAAATAAACCCTAGTTCTCCCAGTCACTGTGAATACATAAGCTAGGTCAAATCCACAGCATCTAACTTCTGCTAAAGGGCTGTATGAAAGAAATGAGTTTGTGGAGGGTTATTTCTCCCTGACATACTATTTTACCTTCTGGCAATACAGTTTTAGCTTCTGGCAATTGCCATTTAGGGAGTGGCAATCTAGAGAATAGATAAAAGTTAATAAAGCTGTACATGAGGTTGCAATTTGGAAGAGATGCCTGATATTTATTGCTATTTCTATCAAATACTAGTAACTAATATACTCTATTTAGTAGTGTGCAATTTTCTAAGACTTTTTTCTTATTTTAAAATATTTGTGCAGGTTTCAGTGCTAACACTTGAAATCATGTCATTAACAGTAACTGACAAGCAAGAGGTATCTAAAGATAGTTTCCTGAGAAGGAGGGAAATAAATTTCAAATATAAATGATTGTCGTTTTTTCATCAAGATGGACTCTTGAACGTAAGAGGTAGGAGAGAGTTAATTCAATGATAAAATAAGAAATAGGCCAGTGAATAAAGTGCTTCCTGATCAGAGTCAGGGAAAGAAAGAAACAGCATCTGCCAAAATACAAAATAAAAGTCTTTAACACCCATTAACTTAAAATCATTTTGCTGCCACCTTCCAAATCTGCTTTCCATACACTGACTCCATATGAATCTTCAAATTATCTTGTTTCTATGCATCTCTAGTTATGTGAAATTACAGGAAATCTCAACATTTGATAGCATGATAAAATGCTCCTTCAGTGTAAAGTTAATTGGCAGTTCTTCGAACAAGGGACTACTGTTTCTGAACAAAGCTAGTTGAAACATGTAAAATAAGAACAAGCTTTCCTGGCTAAAACAGGAATAAGATAAGTATAAATAAGAGCGGGAAAGGATACAGAATAAGAAAAAATTATTCACTTTGCATACCTAATGTAAGTATTATATATGCTAAGTGTATGAAATAGTTTACTCCAGCTTTCAAGTTAAAAAAACTGCTTTAACACAATCATTTACACAGTATTGGTGTAGATTAAAAAAATACACGATTCAGATTTCACCATGCTGACCAACAAATACACTTGTTCAGTTTAAATTATTAGAAAAAAATAAGTCAATTTCAAAGTAGGAATTATCTTCCAGAATTCAGTCTTGAAGATTAAGAAAAAAAGAAAATAAAATTAACCCATCTCAGCTCTTGTGATAGAGGTGGAATGTACTAATTTGATAAATTCAACAGAGCAAGTCTATGTTTGGAGATGATGTGAGACATCCACGATGGAAGTGGAAGGAGTTTTTAGACTAAAATTTCAACTAACTAAGGCAAATTTTAATAAATAAACCCATCTAAAACTGAAATTTTTTTAGGTCAAAATCACAGAAATATTTACAGAGATTCTAAAACCATCTAGTCATACTTAAAATGGCATATCTTATTTTTATTTTTCTAAAAGATCAATCATTCTGAAATTCTGACAGTTACTATAAAAGAAAAAAAAGAAATTAAGAAATTAACTATATTTTGGAAAAATTAGTTAAAGATATTTTGAACTATTTTTGGACTCTCCCTCTCTCTATCTGTAGTGTTTCTCTTGTTCAGCATAAGACCACATGGACTCTTTTTGTTTCAGCCTACAAAACCAGAATTTTTTTAATAGATGACAAAATCAGAAAAACATTCCATGTATTCAAAATTAATATAACTCTATAAAGTGTCAAAGCAAACAGCTTGGTACTGAAAGTCATCTTTATATATCTGAATTCTGCAAAAATCTATTTTTCCTCTTTGGCTTACATGGTGTTTCCCACGATTAATGCTTACATTTCTGAATAAGTTAAAAAAGAGTGATGGATGTGGAACCTAGGTTTGGAGAAACATACAACTATGGAAGAACAACTTGGTACCAAAACAGTGCATTATTGCAGGCTCTCAAAAATCTTATGGAAGTGGATCTTTGTGCATAGTTTTGGGGAAAGAGCTGTGGCTCCTAAAATACTTTACACACTTAAAGAAGGAATAAGAAATATTAATTGATTTTGCTGATATTATGTGAGGTCCAATATCTCATAACATCACTTAAACCACAGGATGGGAAGAAAAGCATATTAGACATTTCATATTTATGGAAACTCTTATACTCTAGGCTGAGTTGACCAACATACTTCAAGTATCAGCCAGAGATAAAAAAGAAAAGGAAAAAAACCCCACACTTACACAAAACTCCCCTACCACAAGTGTCAAAACTTTAAACTTTTTACTAGACTGTTGCTGTTTTGACAATCCTTTGAAAAAGACTGTTTGTGTTAACGATGTGTATCTGGCCCACAAATTCTTCAAACAAGAAGCAAAGAACTATGTGCTGTAAAAGATTTTTCCAAAATGTTAACAATACAAAAGGTATTATCAGTTCTTTGAGCAGTACTTTGATGCATAAAATAAAGATTTTTGTCAGGTAGGGACAAATTCAGTGTCTTCTAGGCTCTGTAGGTGAGAATACATTTTGAAGGAGAAATGTTCAGTCACCACTTCTTAAAAAGTGTTTTCTTTCTGGATTCTGTCCAGGATTTATACCAAATCACTGTACGAAAGAACAGTGGAAGACTACTACTAAGACAACATTAAGAGCTTTAGCTTAGAATGAATCTCATTTCTCATGCAACCTCTAGAACACTACTGAACAACTATTTTATACAAGATTATAAATTTTCTAAAATTTGTTTAACCGTTATTTGGGCAAAGAGTAGATCAACTTACTTTTTGGATCATGATCAGGTCTAGTGAAGAGTAAAAGGAATACATCTCAGCAATCACAACAGTTAAAAGGAACTACATTTTAAGAGCCCCAGCAGACTTCTTAACATAGTTTGCATGAGTAAACTACTCCCACGAAAAATTTGAACATCAAATTATACAAAGACCCCACTGCCTTTTTCAAACAAACAAACAAAAAATCAATCTTATACAGTTTCTTTTGAGATCATTAGAAGTTATTCAGTATGTTACACATTCATACACCATGTATGCTTACCACATATTTTACAAGCCTTACAGACACATTAGCCCTGTCCTGGCAACTGATAAACACATATCACTTTAAATAAATGGGTGTAAATTTATCTTTTCAACAAAAATTTCACTGTCTATAACACACTGTCCTAAAAGATTTGTTTATTTTGATTAATTCAGATCTTTTCCATATGGATAATATACAGCTATTTAGAATTAATGCTCAGAACCATGTAACTATACCCCAGAAATCTAGATGTGCAGATATTGGTTGCTATAAAAATGATAAACGCATATTTTTACTTGGATTTATTAACAGATATAATTATTGCCTACTATAGGCCTTCTTGTGTTTAGGAAACAGTGACAACAAAGACAGTGACAAGAAGATACCCATTTAGGGAATGCAACGATAATACATCCTAATAATAAAAGTCTTGCTCTTTCACCACAGAAACTCAAGTAAAGAACTCTTACTATGCCGTAATTTCTAACATAATTGATATTATGTTACTTACTACTATGGTTTAAGGTAGTCCTTGTTTTCTTTCAGAAGCATTATTTATGGATTGTGTCTAATCTCATTAACTTCAAGAAACAGTGGATTAGATCAGATTCCATATAGGTTCACATAGGTTCCATGTTCACATAGGTTTGTGGTTCATATGTTCTCATAAACATCTAAGAAAGTGCATGCATTATAGAAAAATCGTTCATGGAGAATCTGCAAGAAAAGCCTTCAGATAAATTTCAGAAATTGTACTATTTATTCAGAAAATGAACCTTAAAGTGCACAAAATATCAGAACATCTTTAGCAATTCAAGAATGCTAAGGAAGTTGTCCTGAATGATTTCACCGATGTCTCCCATGTTACAATCTAGAAAATAATAAGAAAAAAAAATCAACAAACCACCAACAAAAAAACCTCACACCACAAAAATAAACAAACCAAAAAAACCCCAAAAACCTCCAACCCCCCCAAACCAAAAAGTAAAAAAAAACCACAAAACCAAAACAAACCAAAGCAAACAAACAAAGAAAGAAACAAACAAAAAACCAAAAAACACAACCAAAAAACCCCTGGGAAATTCCAGCTCATGTTTATCTGGACATGTATATTTTCAAAAGGTGGGGAAAAAAGCTAATTATCCATGGATGGAAAACAAAAGGCAGATAAATTAAGAATTTATACTTCAGTGGAGGATATGCTGAGTATTGTAGCAATAGTCCAAATATAGTTTTTCACTCGGAAGTTCATTACTGTTTGATGATATTCTCCAAAATTAATAACATGGAAAATCCTATAAACAAACAGAGTAATGAAATAAAATGAGCTTAAAAACGGATTATTTAAACTTTCAGTGTTTGGAGTAAGATTAAGAGCTAAATCATTTCCGCTGCTAAAGCTAGACACTACAACAAATATACTTTGTTTTTTTTAATAACCTCTTTGATCTGCAAGTCTTGATGTGTCTCAGAAAGATAGATGTTAAGTGTAAAGGTAGTCAATATACTAATCTTCTGTGAAAAAACAGCAGAATGTTGTGCACTGCACTATTTTGTCTTAAATCATTGCTGTTTAGCTCATTCCATTAGCTGAACTTGCTTATTTAGGGACTAATATTGGTGCTTTAAATAACAACAAAATAATCAGTGTGGAAGCTCAGATATTTAAGGTGCCACTGGTCACACACCTACTGGCAATATCAGATGAGAGATCCAAAATTTTTAATAATAAGGTAATTTCCTACATCAGTAGAACCATGAAATTTGCAGTAGTTGCTATTTGTCTAACTTAGTAAATAAAGATTGGAACATTGCATATTATTCTAGGTAAATACACAGAGCTTACCTCTCTAGGGAGGAAAAAAAAGTAAACAAGCATGAAGGAACGAAAATCTGCAAAACAATTAAATGTCTTTAACTCTCCTGTGGAGGCTTTCTTTTTTTTTAATTTTTGTTAATATTGCCAACTAATCTTTTTTTTTCCTTAAACAAAACCAAAACTTAGATAGTCAAGGCCCTATGGAACGTAAGAGGGAACAATCCATTTTCTGCTTTCACTCAACATTTTGCCAAATGGCTTCAATTTTCTTTTTCCTTGTTTCTACTGTTGATGCAGGAGCACAGACTGACACAAATAAGTTTATTAACATAAAATTCTCTGATGACAGGATTAATAGTGCGGGAATTGGACAAACAATTCCCAGTGATTAATCCTCTCCCTTTTCTTCACTATTTTGACATCCTTATCTTAGTGAAACAACCTGTGGGTCTGCGTCAAATTTTTCTGTCTCTTTACTCAGCACTGCTTCAGTTTGAAGATAAGAAAAAAATCATAATGATTACTAAATTTTTGATTCTCCTAGGAAAAATCATAGAAATTAAAGAGCTATAAATTTAAGAATGTTTAAGTTTCCATCTTTTCAAAAACTTAATTTCTAATTTACTTAGTGATGAAGCAATTCACTGGTTTTTAGTCAAAATTTATTTTCTACAAAATGCTTATGTGTTTATTGTTTCAAAAATCTTTTCTTTTTTATTTTTTATTTCCCCCTGTACAAAGTCATCATCACGGAAAATTTCTAGTCAGCCATAAAACTGTCACACCTTGATAATTTGCTACCCACTGTCTCCTAGGCTGAGTTGGGGCTTCCTAGCCTTTAAAGGATAGGGCATAGTAGGATTTATTTTTGTATAGATTGCCAGAAAATTTTGAGAAAAATTTTTCAAGGGTTACTAGGAATTAGAAAGGCAGTGAAACTAATAATATCTGCACTAAAAAAATAACCCTCAAATCAAAGGCGTCAACATATTTGAAATCTGTAAGTCTGAAATACCATGGAAATGACTAGATTCTATCACCTCAATATATGGATCTTAGGTTATAGAAATTAAATTTGTGTGGTGTATTTTCTTCTACTCCACCCTGCGAATTGCTATTAACATTAATTGTAACTGTATGCACAGATCAGAGTAAGAGGAGACCCCATGCTGCAGATAATAAAACGTTCAGACACAAAGGGGAGGAGAAGGAAATCCCTTTTAATAACATTAGGAGCTACTCATTACAAATTGGAAATTAGAGAGCAAATGTTTTCAATTTATTTTTCCACACTCGGTGTAAACTCAGAATAGCAGCACATTCACAACAGCAAGGATGAAGATTACAAAAAGTTATCACTTATCATGAAAAGTCTGAATGCCCTTACAGAGAGGGTCTGAATGCCCTTACAGAAAAAGAACACAATCTTCCATATTTAGACAGGTCATTAATTCCAGATAATTCCTCTAGGGTTTTTTGTGGGGAGAGAGCAGTGGGTCTTTAATCACTTTTCTCCGCCTTCCCTGCCTTGCTAACGCAGAGAAGAAAGGGGTATGCTAAACCTCTCCTAAGCATCGATTGCTTAGCTTTTCTATTTTGTTTCTGCAAAACCACACCTTTCCATTCCTCAGTGCCATATACTTCAGCTTCAGAAGTTCAGCCGACATCTTCTAATTTCTTATATCCTCTTTTTTTTCCTGTTTGCTTACCAAACGCTGACAAACACATATGTCAATGAGGAAACTGAATTAACTTCCTTTTTTTTTTTCAGCAGAAACGGAGAGTGGGTATAAGGTAAGGATGATCATGTACCTGACTTTTGACTTAGTAAACCTTCCCCTTTTGTCTTCTGGAGAAGAAAGTATTCACTTTCCTCTCATTCCACAACTACTCTAAGAATCAATCCTTCATAAGTCTTTCTTTCCAAAAACAAAAATCTACAAAAGTGTTGACAACAAAACCAAAACACAGGCTTGGATAGAGCATAGTGATATAGAACAAAGCAAATTGTTTTTCACTGACAGAAACTATAAAGCATTTGCTGCCTTCAAAGAATTGAAGTGTATTTTTGTATATGTTTGTGTGCTGGTTTGACCCAGCATGGAGACTATCTGGTTGGTTAAAACAGGTGATGGACAGTTGTTTAAGCCACTGATATTTAGAGACGCCACTGTGGAGATATGTTTAAGAAAACCACCCAGGAAATATGTGCTCTCTGGTTCCCCTGCCGCACCCACGGCAGGAGGGTCCCCCTGGACCGGGTCCCTGGCCCAGCCCGGCAGGAGCTGGCCCTGCTCCGTCTCGCCCCAAGAGAGGGCTGGCCCGTTTCCATCTGGCCGACGGAGGGGCCAAGCCAGCCAGCCAGCCACTGGAGCCGAGACTGTGGGAGAGAGAGAACTGCCCCCCTCCCTTTCCCTCGTGGAGGTAGACACGGTGAGACCAAACGGTGACCTTCAGAGATAAGGCTCATGCTGCCATTTATGGCTAATTAGCAGTAATAAGCTGCTGTGAGCCAACAGCATGAATGGCGTGCCTCGAGGTGGGAAGGCAGCTCCCTCCCTTTCGCTGATACTAACCAGAGATGCAGCGACTGACCAAGAGGGAGAGAACAGGTGGGTATTATCCCATGTGAACTCCATAAATTGTGCAGGCATTTTCTGAAAATATTAGCATCTCTTCCAAGTCAGAGAGAAAGGAAAGCAAGTCACGTGAGGGGACGAAATATGGCGACCAGCAGCTTAACTGAAGAGAAGGAGGAAGTAGCAGAGGAGAAGCCATTTTACTACCAGGACTGACTCTTTCTGTAGGCTGTGGGAGAGACTGTAATAGAACCAAACTGTGTTTCTCTGTAATTCATTAAGGAATGTTTGGGGGGATGTGAAATTCACACAGCCTGAGAATAAGAATACTTTATGTTGTAAGCAGATGAAATTGCAGATTTTGGCGATTGTGAAGGAGAGAGAGAGAGAGACTTTATTTTTAGGCTGGAATGACTCGTCCTTAAAAGAGTACCCCATTGGACCCCCTTGGTGACCCACGGACCACAAGTTCTTGTGGGAGAGAGGAAGCTACACCACTGCAGGAATCTGGGTGAGCTGTGGTGTTTTTCTGAAGGTTTGGAACCACGCTGAAGACAGTTGGTAGGGAGCTATCTTCCGTGGGATGAATCCCACTGGACAACAGAAGGAACTCTTTCCCATAAACAGCATTAAGGACTCTTAATCGAAAAGATCAGAATCCCATGTTTTATGTCCCTTTGTGTGATCAGTGAGAAAGGTTGGGATGTATTGGGAGAAGAATGTTATTCGTATATTATGCCTTAATATTTTTATTATTATTATTCTTTCTATTCTTAGTAGTGTTAATGAATAAAACTATTTTATGCTTGCAGACTTGTTTCTGCTGTCTTATATCCTCTTAAGAATATAATCATGGAGGTCTGGGGTCTTTTGTAATGAAACAGAGGCTTTGTATTGGAAACTCAGAGAAGTCACGTTGTAGTGCTCCAGAAATATATGCCTTATTTCTGAACTCATTACTTCAACTTGCTTCTACCCTGATCCAATGTCTTCCCAAGAATGTCATCAGAGGAAAGGAAACCCAATGCTCTGTAAACACTTACAAATCCCCAAGCAGGTAATCCAAAAGTGTTTTGAGCTGACCCCCATCTGCTAATGCCTGTGCTGTATTGATGCACCCTTATATCAAGGGCTAGCATTGCAGAGCTCATATCCTTTGGTAAAGTCTGGGGATAAAATAGAATTACTGTATAAGTATTCACACTTCTTTCTACATGGTAGCAAGCTGCCATTACAAATAAAGATGAATTTAAATGAGTTACTACCTTTAGCACATAAATTCCTTTCTTTTCCGGATAGATATGATAGAGGCCAACATCAAAGAGACATTATTCTTCTCTATACTAACTCTATGCTAATTATTATGCTCCTATTTAAAAGAATAAGTAAACCAATTTGCCACAATTTGTGTAGGAATATGCTAATGCAATGCACAGAAAGTGTATGGAGTTCACTCTTTCCTTCTTGGGAAAATATTATGGATGTCAATGGAGTTGTTACTCCAGGTAACTCTCAAGACTGAGAGAGTAATGATGCCTCCAAAACTCAAAGTTACTTAGTGATTATTTTCTGGGAGTATTATCCAGTCTGTAAAATTAAATCTGCATTGGTTCTTTAATTAGTATTAATTACTTGTATCTAAATATTAACAATTCTTATATCCTTCTAATTTCTGAAATAACCCATCTTTCCTGTTTTAACATGCCATTTACACCATGTAAATGTTCTGTATCCACCACAGTCTGTGATATGGAGTTCTACACATGACCTCCCTACTGTATGAAGGAGCTAGATTTAGTTTTAAAAATGACCCACCTGTGAGTTTCACATACAATTGCTGTCTACTGTCCCAGGGTCAATAATAATTTTTCACAGTTCTATCATATCTTTAGTAAGTCAAGTCTTCCTCAAAATTTTCTCAAACAGAGGTTGTTCCATGAATCGAAGCATCTTTCTTGCTCTTTCTGAATCTGAACTTTCTTGTGTTCTACTCTATCTTCTTGGAAGCCACAATTCTGTGCAATTTTTAAGGTGCAAATCAGGGTAAGGTTTCTATAGAAATATAATAAAGTGGAGGTGTACTTTAAATTATTTGGGGGTTGCCTTTTCTTTCCTTTCTATTCTTTTCAACTTTTCACTGTATAAACCTAATAAACCACTTTCATCTGTATGAAGAGAGAGGTCATAAACATGTATGAGAAAGCTTCATTGTACCTCTGTATATGGAACGGATATGCTATTTCTTTATCTGTATGGTAAAATACACCAGAAGAAAGGAAAATTTAGCAAGTATTTAGCATATTTTTTCCCTGTTCATTGAATCATATCTTGTTGAGTAAGCATTGAATCACCTCTGGTTTTGTAGTACATTTCACTAAATGCAAATCCTAATCTGCTGTACTATCAGCACAGACAAAAACCTAATTAAAAATTCATGCTAAATGTTATATCTCTGGACTTCCAGAGTGATGAAAGGATCACTTGAGATAGTCTATATTACTGAATATTTCACTAGAAAGGTAAAAGACTGCACTCTGCAGAGGCTCATGTCAGTTCTGGCCATCTAGATGAAAGCACCTAGCAGCTAAAAGTATACTTACATAAAATTGCCATGCAGTTCCTGAGCATGATATGTAACAAGAAAGAGAAATACTACATAAATCTTCTGCACAAATGAGCTAGAAACAAAGTATTTTAGTAAAGAAAACTTCCTATACTGTTTATGTACAGATATATCCTAGTGTGCTAGAGGGAAGACATAATTGCCGTGTGATAGGGAACCTTTACATTTTTGTTGAATTCAAACTAATCTGAAGTGCATAAAACCTGAATTCTGATGATAATGATTCAAAGAATAAAAACTTAATAAACCAACTTAATAAACTAACTGAAAATACTGAGAATATATATTTAGGATATATATTGAATGTACACTTACAGTTTAGTTTATCAGTTTTAAATACACAAGATACTCTGAGATTCTTTTCTTTAAGAAAGAACCAAGCCAAAATAATTACTGAAGGTCAGTGAACAAATTCAGAGACTAAGGGTCTCATATATTTCAACTGTTAAAATAACATGAATCTCACATACTTGTTGATGTTTGTTTAAAAGAATGCTGCCATCACAGGCCCAGATCTTTATCTCTGTGGTTTAAAATGGGCTAAGTTACTTTTCCCACCAGAAAGCATGTAAACATACTACTACTGTATGAAGAAGACTATTTTCCTATTTACCCTAGAAAGCATCATTGGTATGTGACTAAAAATCTTTGGTCATGCATACCTTAAAAGGGCAACATGTAGTGAATTGCACTTGTATTGTTCCAGTACAACCTGAAATAACTATAATAACAGAGCTACATAGTGAAATATGTTGCTGTCTCTCCTTCTATTTCACTTGGCTCCCCTCCTCCATTTTATCAGAATGACAGTCAAAAAAACTGTCGATTTTAACAGATTGTATTTCTCTGTAAGTGAAAAATGTGTTACTGAAGATATGTGCAAAAATGTATCAACAAACTATTCAAAATACAGATAAGATCTCGCAGATAATTTACATTAATAGGAATAAAGGTAAAGTATATTTTGGACACAAACATGCTGAAAGTGTCAACTCTTCTATCAGAGTGTAAAAAACCAAAATTTTTTTTAAAAAGTTTTTATCTTGGTCCTCAAAACTATAGTTGAAACAAAGGAATGGTTGATTAAAAACAGTCAGTTCCTAGCAATTTTTATTATTTAAATCTAAAAATCCTCAAACTTTACTACTTAATCCATACAATGTTCCCTCATGCAACTGACCTCTGAAAACACACAATTTTTCTTTAATCATGTGTGCATGTGTAAATACTTTGACAGAGTGGTTACTTTCAGAATTTCTGTAACAAAGTTCCTTGAGAAAATATAAAATTCATTATAGTTCTAAGAAAAGAAAGCAACAGATTTAAAATAGTACTTTTTTGCATTATTCTAGGACTTCCATAAAAATATTATGGTTATAGAACATTGAAATTACAGTCAGTACAAATAAATGGAAAGAAAAATCTTGATCTCAACTAATTATGTTTACAAATGGCAAACTTGTTTTCCCTGTTTCCCTAAAGGTATATATAAAATTTTTTAATAGGAACCATGTAGGCTAAAACAGACCTGTTGGCCTGACATCTCAGAATAAGTACTCCAGCACAGAAACAAGTCTACTTTAAAATTATTATTAGAAAGTTACACAGTCTGTACACACAAAATGTAATCTCTTTTATATGAAAATCCTGTCTAGATATTTTGATCTGAGGAAATAATACATACAGAAACCCTTAAGACTCCAGTGTATTTTCGCATTGCATATATCATGCTGGATGTTTGAAAGCAGTAAATGCAGTGAAAAGGTTGAGCATGACTTTCTCAATCACAAAGAAATTTGTAACTCTGTATCAAGCATGTGCTGCATGATACCTGCTTTTCTTCTAGTCTTTTAGAGACAAATGTTTTCATCCTTGTGCCTCAGTCATTTGAATTCTCTTTTTATTTGGAGAACCCTAAAGTACAATATTCTCAGCATACTCTACATATCAGTATTTCAGGGGAAATTAATTCCCTCTTCTGAAATCTAGTAGTAAAGAACCAAATGAAATTACACCATTCAGAACATTTTTTTTTTTTGGAAAAAATTGAGAATGGCTACAGCGATTTACAAGTGGAAAACTGAGTTGGAATTACTCTTCTGGAAGAGTTCTAACAGTTTTGCCTATTCTGTATAGATTATATTTGAAAACAAATAGTGACCTAGCCAAATGCATGAGTCTTCAAAAGTCACTGAAGACTTCACAAAAAACCTCAAATACATAAACAATTTCTAGTCACTTAGGCTTCCTCTGCAGATGTTTTGTAGGACAAATAGTCTTTGCCATGCAGAAAGAAAACAAGTTAAAACAATTACTTCCTTGCCAAATGCTTCCATGCAGCAACACCAGCTGATCGTGGCATGCTCAGGATAAAAACAGCTGTTTTAAAGACTGTTAAACTGTCTTCCCACTTTCAGCTTCGTTTATTTGCTAGCTTTCAATCCTAGAAGTTGCTGATTTTTTAAAAATTATTTTTACAAGAGCTTTCTTACTTGAATCCAGAGCTTAACCTGAAGGTATCTCAGCAACTGAAAAAAATTCTGAAGAAATACAACTTTGCCAAGTAGCAAGGTAGACTGACAGAAGTATGACATCAACATAACTTCATTTTCTACTCTGCACAAGGTTAAAATTGGATAAACACAATAGCTAAGAGTTTTCCTAAATAAATACAGCACAAATTAGTAATGCTTATAACAGAACTAGAATTTGTGAAACGTGCTAAGATAAATGAATACATATAAGAGCATATTGAAATACATACAGTCTTATGAAGAAAGCGATGAAGACTACATCAAGAAACCTAGAAGATTTGTTCTTGATCACTAGAATAGAGTCAAGATAAGGAAACTTTGATTAACTGGTTATAAAAAAAATAATCTATATGGATTTTCTTTGATCAGTCTATTTGATATTTGGCTGCTCTGAATCAGTATATTTTGAAGTTCTGACTTGAATTTGGATTAAAGAAAGACAAGTTTTGTGTGAAATTTATTTTCAGCCAGTCTGTTATTTGTATTTACCCTTCTCTTTCAGGATAACTTTGATCTAATTTGACAAGTGAAGGAAAAAAAAGAAAATAATTGGAAAAAATACTTAAAGAAAAAATTATTTTGTCTTGTGTGTCTTCTGCTCTTGCAACCCTGAGACAAGTTACTTCACCAGATAGTTGATTATTCTAGATCAAGATATGAAAAAGAAAATATATCTATGATGAAAGTTAGTGTGTTACTTGCAGTAGAAGTGATCTGAAGATCATGTAAAACTCAAAGTGTAGTGGTTAAAATTGGACTGAACTTTATGAAAGAACTATACAATAATCACCTGCCATTATGTTATTATTCTGCCCCCACTAATCCTACTCAAATTGCTACATTAAATAACAGAGCCTGACACACACACAAAACATCCTAGACTTTTTGCTTCAAGTTAAATTATGGTTTACATCCTAACAGAATTAAGGAAGAAGATGGATTTGCTTACAGATTGTGTTTTGCAGATGAGGTCAGAAAAAGGTCAATTACTTGCTGACATTTTTAAAATCATCAAATCAGGTGTACTTGCATTTTTTTTGACCTGTCAGGAAGAGGCACTGAGAGATAATAATATAACTAACAAACAATAACATGAACATGATCTGTTTTCATTCTGGCACTGACACTGATCTGGTTTTTACATTCCATAGAATATGTAAGGGATAATCTGTCTGTGATAATCGCCTCACAGAGGCTGTGATAGTGTAATGTTACTCATACAGAGGGAAAACTTCACAGGAGGCTTGTACCTCCTGCAAAATTAGAAGGTTGTCTGACTGCCAAACATTTTTGCAGGTGCATTGCCTAGCACAGGGGTTGCTTTATTGACTTAGCAATGCACAAAGATAAAAATTTTTGTGAAAAATGGTCAAACTGCCTTGAAGAAAATTGAACAATGGAAATTTATAAACACTCTGAACTTTAATAGGTGCTACATGGTATAGGAGCAGAAACAACAGCATCTCCATATTACAAAACATACAAACTGCCTTACAGAGATTCTGTCAGTTTCTTGTTTTTTTTTTTCCTATTTGCAATATATAACTGTGTCATAAAGGATCTCAGCATCTCAATGCTAGAATTCTGAATATTGAGAAAGCTGATTAGTATCAGAAGTACAACCATAAAATAGTATATAATTTGATGTAAAAATGACAAAAAAAGTATTTCAAAGAGTTAGCAAAACACAAAAGAAACCATATAAATGCTGCTATTCTCTAATTTCTAATCTCTTGAGTGATCTGCTCAAAGTGGCATATATTTATTATATTACTAATATTCAGATCGGTTGTTTTTCAAGCAGCTCTACTGACTACAGTTTATGAGATTATAAATATTGCTCACGCTAAAGTTTGCAAGAATCTTTTCTCAATAACTTCCACATATTTATCTTCAGATCGCACTCTGACTACCATTGTCTCCTACAGAGTTACATGGCCTGTATTTCTGAATAAATGCTGATTTTCTTTTTACCTGTGCATATATGTCTAATTCCTTGTTTTCCCACAGGGTTATATTAGCTAAACATAAAACTGGGTCAGCTTAAAATAATTCTGTGTGGTGCTGTACGGGTGGAGATTGTTTGACTTTTTTTCACTAAAGCAAAATTATGTTTCTTACAGAAACATATACTAAAATGCTGGTATTTGTGTGCAGTTCAGCTGTTCAAAGGACTTAATCATGTAGTCTTCCCTGACTCTGATGCTGGTAAATACTTTTGGGCAGAATGGCAGGTAAGAAAGGTAATTAAAGAGGGTGCATACATGTACAGTCATTTGTGGCAATGACCTAAACTGACAATATTCTGAAGTAACCGATTATTCCAGTTTGTTCTGATCACCACTGCTGAATTCTTAACCAGTACCTTGCCTATGGTATTGTCACATAGCAATTGTAAAGACATCGAATTTATTCTGATATTTCTGACACAAAGATTAGGGATACCACCAATGTCATACTATTGGCAACTGGAACACTGTACAAACAAGAATCAAAGTGGAAAATGTTATATGTGTTAATCTCTACGATATAACAGGAGGACTTCAGTCTTACATGCCTGACCCCAACACTCCATTTTATATACATATACAACTAATTAACCTCAAACCTGAACAACTTTGTTCTCCTATTGATTGTCTGAATATTTGGAATCAACAAATACTATTCCATTAATTTAACATTTCTTCGGCTAAAATATTAACAGAGGGTAATAATACTTAATATAAAGCATTATTAGTGGTCACTGTGAATTGTATTCTAGTTGTTCCTTCGTGTATTTCATGCAGTGTTTAGAACCAAGACAGCTCATGTCTGTTTCCTCCCTCTGAAATATTCTCTGTATCACCAGGAAAAGAAATAAAGATAAGGTTTCTGCTGTGAGTATAACCAGACTACGCATCTTCTTTCTTTATATAGGTTTTCCAACTGGGACCACCATGACTTAAAAGAAGAGTCATTCATTGTATAAATTACAGAGTATCTGCAATTTAAAATTAGTTATTAGAAGGAAAAGCTCTTGAGAAACTTCGTAATAAAATTCTTAATTTCAACAGAAGTGGTAAAAGGTGGTAGAGTGGTAAAATATGTTCAATAATTCTCACAGAAAGCATCCTTAAGGCTAATAACTTTTTATATGACTAAGACATTTGTAAGCCATCTGTTAAGTGCAGAAGTAATAGCCTGCTTTTCCAGTTTGTAGCAGCACTAAGAGCTTAAATACAAAAAGCTAGGGAAATTTCCCAAAATACTAAAACTAAATAAACTGCATAAAATATGAGTGCTTGTAACATGGCAGTGTCCCTCGTGCTGTGCTAGCCACAGTTTCAGTAGAAAACCTTCCATTCCATCATCCATTGAAGAAAATGGATAAATGAAAAATGAAATCTATAATACCCTGACTTTGACAGTTAAGACACATACAGTTCATAAGATGAGCCCAGCAGGAATAACATACCTCCAAATATTTCTGCAGAAATTTGGGGAATAAGAATAAAGAACCTGAACTAAGTTTAGCAAACACATTATGTTCTCGCTGAAGGAAACAACAAGAAGTTAAATTGTGATTGACTCCTTTGGGCATGCAAAACTGTGCTGGAGAGCAGTAAGCAAAAATAACCCTTCCACAGCTCAATTTCACATATCTCTCTCTTAGGCAAAAAAAAACCCAAACCAAAACCAAACAAAAAACTGGGCACTGACTCAGTCTTGGCATGTATATTTCAATCTCCGCAGTCCCTCAGGCTTTGGGAGCAGGAAATACAGACTCTTATAGTGACTCTGAGGAAAAGGATTTAAGTGACTCTTCCAGTGTTGCATGTATACATTCAGCTCTAGAACAAGGACAAAAGTGATCTGATGAAGGTACAATATACATATCATCATAATCATTATTCCATGACTGCACAGTGTGACTGCATCACACTGTGGCTGATTAGCCACAATTGGTAAAATTTTGCAGTCTAGAATAGGTAAAGAAAATTAATGCCTTTTTTATGGAATACAAAACCTGTTTTTAGACTAAGTGGGGCACCTGTGATGACATAAAATCGGTCGAAAGAAAAAGCAGCATAAAGCAGACCAAAACATTTATTCCTGCTCTTCTGATAGCTGAAATCTCAGCTCTTTGTATTATAGCTTGCATGATAATATTATTCCCCCTTTTGCAGATCTTGAATTCAGGGATGCACTTACCTGACTGCATGAGAAAAGACTGGAAGTGTTTTCTTCTTATACGTCTCCAATTATCTGCTTGAATTTCAAGACTTCTGCAGTAAAGTGTCTGGCTTTTTCTGCCTTTTTCTCCAGCAGAATAATAGGAAGGAAAGTCAAGAGATCTGGATCCTGTTAAGTGTCGTAACCTTTATGCAGGTTCTTTTAGAACTTGGCTGCTAAGCATCACTTTCAGGAGCAAAAATATGCACTGTTATCCAAATGAATTAGCTCCGTTGTGCTAGTTCTCACTTGGTTGTAGTGCAACCAGATGACAAGGTTTCAAATGTGTTAACTTGTGTGATAAAAAGTGTTGAAGAGAGTTTCAGTCTCAAATGAGCTAACAAAACAACTCCTGTTTTTTGCCAATATTTTGCCCAAAATGTGGACTTTAACAATAGAAAAGTTTCCATATACTCATATTTATCTGAGCAAGGACTCACTGTTCAAGCACATACATGTACACTCTCCCAGGATCGTTTTCTAAAGTATTCAAAATCAGATCACTGGAATTGCTCACAGAGTTCTCAGTTGGAAAACACTGGTGAAGATTCTAGCACTCACTAATATATGCTCACATCAGCTTATAAAGGCCTATTTCTGCAAGCTGCATTACCACTTTTCATCTTTTATAAAATAAATAAGCATATCCCAGGGTTAGTTCATAAAGTGATGAGTGAAATACAACATGTAACGAAGGAGAGAGTTTACAATGTTGGAAATATTAGCATAAACTGAAGCCATAAATCCTTGTAATGCCTGAGTATGCAAGATCTCAGCATCCATAAACAATCACAGAATCAGTATTAAAATATGCTGAGAGAAGATATAACTAGGTAAAGCCTAAACCAGTTATATTGAGAGGTGAAACAATGATAAATAAATTACTAACCTGATTTGCTTTGTTTCACACAAAACAGCTTTGACTCTTCTCTAGGGAAAAAATCTAGTACTTATTGTTTATAACGATATATTTAGGAGGTTGGTGATTTTATCCTCCATAATTCAGTTAATAGCTCAGAGTTGTTTGCAAAAGAAAAAAACCTAGTTGTCAAAGTTGCAAATACACATTAAGATTTAGTAAAAAAACCCTCTCTGAAAGGAATAAATGAGAGCTGTAACCTCAAATACCCTTTTCATGCTATTACTCAGATCACGGGACTGCCTGAATGCATGATTATAAAAGAGATGGTTCATGGCTTACTATTCAGAGTATCCCCATTCATTAGAAAATTTAGGGTACTAATTTCTCACTGTTAAATTTTGAACAATCAATTTGGATAAAGAGCAAGAAATAAAGTGTGCTTATGTTTTGAGTAAATTGTTAGAAAAGCTCCTCCTGTCCCCAAGTGGCCAGGCTTACATTATTTATCTAAACAAAGGTTTTAATGAAACCTGATCTTGTATCTGTTTATTTCCCAAGAAGCACGCATCTGTTATTATCTCCATCTCAGAACCATGGCATAATATTATCTGTTACCCAATCTTAGAATATCTGTCATAACTGGAGTTTCTTTTCACATGTCTTAGATTACACAAGGAGAGAGGTGGGTAACAGGAGGCTGTGGAGTGACTGGGAAAGAACCATCCAGGACTGTGCCACATTGCTGTCTTGACTGTACCACCCTGCTTAGAGACCATTGGAGAAATTTCTGGAAGAGCCAGCATTACAAGTCTCTCACCTGCTTATTCCACCACATCTTGGGAAGCTCTAGTAAGTTAATACTGGAGGAAACCAACTTTCCTCTGTATTTAGTTGAAATTGACATATCTTGAAAATTATTGGGAGACAGGGAGATTGGGAGAAAGGAGTGAATGTCTAAGATTCTTTTCTTCAAGGAATTATAAGAAACTGTTTAATGTTAGCGAAGTAATTGCTCTCCATGGTGAAATACCTCTCACTCTATAAAGTCACATATGGCTATTAAACTACTTAAACAGTACCATTATAGTAATTAAGTGCTAAACATGTCAGACAACTGCCCCTTGAACACAGTCTATTTCCCACCTTAAAGAGACTGGGTGTATAAAAAGAATAATAAAATAAGCCCGTTCTTTATTGGAACACATAACTTCCACAAACCTTTTCTTCCTGTCATCACCACAGTCGTCTGATACAAATAATATAAAATTAAACTTTATTTCATGTCACTATTACTAAATTTAATTGGTTTGTCTTTAATTACTCAGATAAATGAGCCTTTTCCCCTTTTTAATGGTATTGGCCACAGAAAGACAAATACATTCATCTAAACCAAAAATAATTGTCTGAGATATCTTTCACAGATAAAAATAGACTGTGGTGCATTACATTTCCATTAAAGACAGAATGGGAACAATGTGATGTATCTTAAGTTCTGAATATCTATAGCTGATTTTAAGCTGTGAGTTGCAGTTGAGGCAAATACAACTCTTGAAGTTGTATCACCAAGGAGAGTATTGAGATGAAATGAACCTCGATACATGCATTTAGTTTTCTGTTATTTTGCCAAGAAGTGTAGGAGACAGTACAGCACAGCTGGGCAACTTCTTTCCTTCTGATGTAACATATGATTATTGAACAAAGAAATCCACTTATATGAGACACTATGTATTGTTTTACCTTAACTTCATTGGGAAACATGCATCATATACCTTAAATTGTCTGCGTACTCTTCATATATTTTCAAATAAAATTAAAATAGCTTACTTTTTCATAAATACCTAATAAATTCTTCCAATTCAAACAAATACATGAAAATTAAAAAGGGAGTTAAAAATTGTTTTCCCAATGCTGATGGCCAGTGGAACCAGCTGTCTTCTGTGCATTCAGACTCAGTTTTTAGCAGAAAATTCCTAATTCAGCTACTGTACGATATAAGGAGTGATTTTTTTACTGATTTTGTAAAGCAGTACAAACCAACTATGGAATAAGTAAGAATTAGGCCAAACTCTATTTATAGGCAGTTTTCATTGTAAGGCTGCTTTTTACCCTTTCAGCAGCTCCTTCACACCATTCCAATTTCAGCCGAACAGCTAACATATCTGTGATGTTTTTTCTTCAAGTTTATAGATTTTATTCCTGTGACATTTGCCAGAATTAATTACTGATAATATCTTCCTCATCTCTTGGAATAATAAAACAAGCAAGAAAAAAACCTTTCAACTTACAGGTGCTATATTGTTAGCAAAACCAGAAGCAAACAGGCCTGCTCTCATCACTACTTTCTGAAGTATCCTTTTGTTTATGGCTATATCTTTGAAAAACAAAAGGCAGTTTTTCATATGACAACCGTATAGCCATAATTGCTAACAATAACATTTCAAACAAGAATTATGCTACCTCTGCATACCAATCTTTGGTACTAAATCCAGATTTCTTCAAGCAAGCATGGCACCTTATGCCAGAGTTTTATCCTCAAGTGGCTGAGTTTCTTTATCAAAAAATGTAGACCAAAATATTCGTGCTACAAATGTGGTCCTGTGCTTTGAAAGTGCTGACGCATTAATTTGACAGACAGAAGACCCAAAGTATAAATTTTACAAGATAATTAAAACCTGCAAAAAAATTCCCAAAGTCAATCAGTATATGCATTAACACGAATGCTATGTCTACGTTTGAAAAGTTCTCAAGGTCAAAATAAAGCTGTTTAGGTAAATGTAAAAAGATAAATACGTTTTCTATAGAAACTCTCTAAAAGAAATCTTTATATGTCATTTTTACAGTCTTGGCTGTTAGAGGTCTTTAGACCCTAAGGTAGGAAAAACACTTGGATAATAATAAGGCAAAACAGAGGAAGCAAATTTTTACAGAAGTAAGTAGAGCAGCTGGTTAAAATTATGGTTAATTTTACCGGTCTGAGAGAAAAGAAAAAAGGAAAGAGGAAATGTCAAGAAATTAGTGGAGAAAGACTGTTGGCAAATTAGGCAAAGAAATCAACTTTCTATTCCAATAATCGAGTCTCTGTTGATTATCAATTGCATGCTTATGTATACAATTTTAGAACCTAATGTGAAGCTCATAGTCTTTGAAGACAGCAAACCTATATTGTTTCAGCTATGTTCAATTTCACCATTCCTTTAAACACTGAAAAGATTTTTTTAAAATTTGATGAAATAGGTTTATGCCTATGTTTTAGAGCATCTTACCAAAAAGGCAGGAACTTTTACATGTCACTGATAAAAGAGAAGTACTGTAAATAGTGCTTACATCAAAAGCACATGTAATACCAGTAACTGCTATGTAAGATCTTGAAGCATATATATCCTCATTTCTAGGCTTTTGTGAGAATTCTTACGTCATTAGTTCTACATAAAATTCTAAACTCATCTTAAGATACTTCAGCACTTCAAAACCTTGTATGCCAATGAATAGACCTCTAGAAATTAAAAAAAAAAAAATCAGAATCAAAATAGTTATCCCAATTTGTCAGTGCAATCTCCTCAAAAAGATAAGACATTAATTTCTTCAAGATTTCATTGAAGACAGATGCCGAGAGACATTTTTGGGAATCTTTACTGATAAAATCCTGTGTCCGGACACTCAAGAAATTGAGACAGTAGATGAGAAGAAATATTTCGCAGGTGCCTAAAAAAACCCCTCAGACTGTATTTTGGTTTCACACTATTTCTTTTGGACAAGACTGATGTATTCTCTCATCCCAAGTCAGGCATGCTACTATCTGCCTTAGCATACAGAGTTTACTGCTGCAGATCAGATTATAGCTTTTAAAGGATCAAATGCTGTCAGATGTCACAGATGAACATTTAATCAAAAGCACTTGTTCAGTATATAGCGATAAAGGCAGGGTGATTTGAAATTTAAAAGAAGCACACTGCTCCAACTACCATGCTCTAGTGGTTCAGAATGCAACATAATTATAACATCAGAAAACATATTTCCTTCAGGTTTTCACTAATTCGATTCACCTGAAATATCAATGAATAAACCTATTCCCTGCTTTCACCAGGTAGATCATTCCTGCCACTGCAGGCAGTGAACTTCTATAACTTCTTGCACTAAGAACTTATATAGACAGAATGTATCAGTATATTTAAAGAGACTGGAAATTCATGGAGAAGAGGTCTGTAAATAGAATAATCAGAGACATTCCTCTAACAATGCTAATGAAATCCTGTGGCTGTTGTGACACTACAAAGTGTTAGGACTGCAAATATTGACCAGGCTCTATCTGAGTAGCATCTCCTTTTGCTGTGGTCAGACATAGAGGTTGGTCAGATAAAGATGTGGGTCAGACATAACAGAAGCTTTATTGCCTTTATATTATCAGACGAATACCTCCAAAAATGTCAAACCAAATATTTCATCGTGGTGACATCTCTTCCACTAATAAACCACTCAGAGCAGATGGTAAGTAACATCAGAGTCCACTCTTGTACACAGAAAGAATAAGTACAGGGCGGAAAGCTTGAGGAAGGGAAGCATATGTAGAAGAGAACTTGTGAAAGTGGAGATATACTCATTTCTCTTCTCTTCAGGGTGGGACCTGACTGATTCTGTTGATTGGCTCTGTTGACCATGTTGCTCTGCATATGTTTCTGATTGTGTCTTTTCCTATTTTGTAACCCTGTCCTCCGTTCCTTGGATTGAAATCAAGGGATCTAACAAAATAGATTTGACCTGTTACATTGTAAATTTTCTTTTTGGACTAAAAGAGTCCCGTGAACATCTTACTTTACTCAGTGTTTCAGCTAGGTGAAATTATTTCCATTATCCTAAAATTTAGCACTGCTCTATGAGACTGTAAATGGCATTGTTATGGCAGTTGATGGCTCGAGTTCAATACAGATGAAAAAATAAAAAGGTTGGCAAAAGGTCTTCAAAGGTAGTCTGGGTTTGGCCTTACCCCCTTTTTCTCACCAATTTATGGAGGAAAAGAAATATTCTGGAACGAAGGACTAAGCCAAAAATTTTGACTGTAAATTTCAAGGCTTTATAACTGTGATGATCTCTAGTAAGTGAATAAGTTAAATTTCTGTCTCCATTTGAAAGTCAACTCTGGGTTAGATAGCAACATATATAACAAACACCCACATATGTCCAGATCTTACAGTGGGATGTGAGCTCTAGGCACTGATATTTAACAGAACCATATTCCAAAGTTGCAGATAATTTCCATATGCTATTTCTGTTTGCTGACCTTTCATCTTTCTTTTTTTTTTTAATTCCTTATTTTCTTTTTTTTTTTCCTTTGCTTCCTAACTGAATTAAGACAACCAGCAAATAGCTTTCCTCATTTTTATATAGTAGAAACTATTGGAATAAAATAGTTGGTAATACTTTTCACATTTAATGTTACTCCAAATACTTTAACATAAAGTGCAGAAAATAATTTTATGTATGCCATAAGAATGGCATTTGAATAAAATAAATTTCCTGCAAAATCCACTTTTACTCTAAACTTCACAGCTTAGCTTGCCAAATTCAAATACCAGAAAATACAGAAAAGAGAAATGGATTTTTATTTCATGAAATTTTCTAATAGAGAAAAATGCTTTCTTTCTTGCATAAGGTTTTTATATTCAGACATAACTAATGAATATTCACAAAGTAAAAAAAACTTAAAAACATTTGATTTCTTGAGGATCTAATAAAACAATGCTGATTTGATTTACTGAGGTCACATGGACACAACTGAATCCATTTGTTCAAATCCATGCCAGCAATTTTGTCAAAGTTAATGAATGACACCATTTGTGACATTTTATACGAATTATGTCATAGCTCAGTTACTCTAAACTGCGGGTAAAAAGTAGGACACTGAGAAAAAATAGCATTAAAGGGGGAGTAGAGAGATGAAATTTCTTAAAGGGTGTTTCATTTAACATGTATTTCTCTTTCCTTACAATAGTTGAAGGGTAAATCTGATGTAATCCCAACTGTATTTTAGACTTCACAAATTGACAAAATTTAGTTTCAGCTACTCACTGAAGCCATACATATGCAACAAGCTTGGCTTTTTATATTTTCATTGTACTGTCCTTTCATGACATTGTGCATTAAAATGACTGCAGCTGTCACAGGAAAACCAAGTTCCCTCAAATCTTAAAAAACCTGTTCAGTGATAGATTAAAAATGCAGCGAAATTTCAAGAAAGTTCAGACAGAAAAATAATGAAGTTTATTTTCTTTTAACGTGATTAATGGGCTAAATCTTTTAATCAAGATAAATAGTGTTTGAATATCTTGCCCTATGTTTTCATACAATGATCATTTTATTCTGTGGTCAGTATAAAAATAGAAAGATTTATTAGATGCTTACATCCTCTTTCAGCACAGATTTCTTCTCTACACTTTATTTTCAAGCATTTCATCAAGTCTACCATCACATGAATCAAATGAAGATATTCCCACATCTTCAATGACTAGATTTTCCCACCTCTAACACATTTTGCAAACAGAAAAGTATTGCAAATATTGAGCCTAAAATTTTCATTTTGAATCCTGAATTGCATTATTCATATAAAACTTAATTAACTGGGAAACACTCAGTACTCTTCTCATTCTTTAATCACTACACTTTGCTTAACAAATTATATTGTCTCTTTTTCAGAAGTCTACCACCTAAATCACACTAAATTTCAATCTTATCAGATTCAGAATTTTCAATTCTTAGCAGAAATCAGTTTTTCCTTTTCCCCCAAAGTTTTGTCACTATATTAATTTTGTCATATTTTTGACATAATTCTATGTTGCTTCAGATAAAAATAAATTAAAAAAAAAACCCTCGGACAAAATGTACCCTCTTTTAGGGCCCTCTTTGTCTTTGAGAAGGAGTTCTGTATGTTGTTTCTGACACTTCTCGTTTTACCTTTAGTCCTAACTTAGTCTAGTAACACAATTTTTAAAGTGTAGTAGTGTAACCCATCTTGAACCATCCACATAGGTTTCTATACACAGACCTGCCTAAGACAATTTGTAAATGTGTAGCAACTAAGGTATTTTGAAATATATTTTGTTAGTCATTAGGTCAAAACTTGAAAAAAAAATCCAAAAATATAGAAATCATATAGAAATTCATTCTTACATCACCTTTTTTTCCTAGCAATTGTTTCATTTCACTTAATATAATATAAGTCTTATAAATCATACTTTGGTTAAGTATTTCTTGTTAATTTACCTTAGTCTTTGACAAAATGACTGACACAAACATAAAATCAGATAAACAGTGTTATTAAAAAGATGAAATCTGTGCAGTTAACTGACTTTCCTTGTTTGCAGAGGAAAACAAAAAAAACCCCTAAATCTGCAATTTTCACACACTGAGAAGGAACAACAGTTCTACAAAATCTACACTGAAAATTTGGAACATGCATTAAGTCTTAAAGACTTAATTTATTTCAGAAATCTCCGTATGGGAACTGCTAATAAGGAAGTCCATAAAACAACAGAAACAAGTTAGAAAAGTAAGTGTTCTGCTTCTTGAACATAAAATTCCAGACGAGTTCCTTATGCAGTAACGTAAGAAGTTCAGAGAACAGAAAACTCATAAATAAAAACTAGCAAACACATGAAGATTTTTAACTGTATGGATGTGCTGATTGAATAATAAAGACACCTTTGTATGTGACAAAGGAGAATCATAGGGATAAATTAATTAATCTCCCATCGGTAGCAAGCTGTAGATGAAAGACATTAGCCTGATGTCCCATAATCACTCTAAGTGAAATATCACCTTAGATTAAAGTATCTTTTCAAGTAATCAATAAAAAGAAAAACAACCCAACACTCAAAAAACCTCAAGACCCCAAAAAAACACAACAGCAAAAAAGCCTCAAAAAGCCAACTCAAAGAAACTTAGAGAACAACTGATATAAAAATAAATATACAACAACTGGCTATGCAAAAGCAATCAAAGTGGCCATTTTACAGTTACTTTTTTCTTTTCGTAAATATAATTGGTTTTGTTAAATCTCATTTTAATTTGAATAATAGGACCATGACTACCTTTTTATAGTTTTATTCCTTCCTTTTTTGACCTTCAACCCAAACCTGATGACAAAAAGACTTTAATGGCTGACTGAAAATACAAGAATGCCAAGTGATAAAATTACATGCTAATGATAAACTAATGGTAGTAAAACACTTCAAGAATACACAATATCTAGAAGGTTGTTAAATCTTTCCTCTAGCTCATATTGCATTTAGTACTAGATTTCACACTTTTCTGAATGCTACTTGGTGGTTTGGAGGATTTCCTATCCTCATGGTTAAGCATATAATATTTTCTTAAATATTTTCCGTTATGTCTTCTATCCTTATGGTTAAGCATACCATGAAGATAGAAGATGCAATGGAAAATATTTAAGAAATGAAAAATCTTTCTCAGTTAACAAAATATATTAAAACCAAAATTATATGGTGTGAGATTCTTCCTGTATCACCTACCCAGATAACAGTCACCTCAACACTTGTATTCTTCCATTCTTTATATAATTTTAATTGTAAACATGGAAGTATTTGCAAACTGCAATATTTTAAAAATTATGAAACCTGAGCTCACGAATATGACAAGAGTTAAGTAGAAAATATATAACAAGGAAGCAGATTAATTTCTTGGGAGGAGCTTGTTAAAAGTATCACAAAGCTAGATACCTAAGAAAAAAATAAGATCATGGTGAACAAATCTCTCATTAAAACATCGCTCTTTGGGTCTTGCAAGTCTAATAATACTCATCACCCTTTGTCATCTATCACATTCTTTGCAATCTAATAGCTTTCTTATTTCATTTTAAATTCCTATCACTTCAAAGATATTGTATCACAAGTGGGAGGTACGATTGAATGTACACTAAGATTAAAATCAGATTTTGCCTTATGAAATATACAATTCAGTATTTTGAAGCTCGCAAAGGTTGATGGTGAAACGTGTTAATTAGCACAGAAGTTTATTTGCCATATACATTGCAGAGAAGCCTAACAAAAAAACAGAGAGTACATTTGCTGAATTTCTTTGTATCATGTAGTTGATGAGAAATAACAAAAAAAACCACCAGCTATCTTCGTAAATTAATTTAAATTGCCTGCAGGTTCAAATTATCCCTTAGTCTCAAATAATTTTTTTTTTTTTAACTGCAAAACTGTATGAGGCTTTACAGCTGTACAGACTCAGTTTTCAGTAGAAAATCAAAGGAATGAATCTTCAAGGAATGTCTCCCTAATGGATGATACAATAATTGAAATTAAAATTTGCTATGTAGCGGGAAATAATAAACAGGTAGACATACATACAATATTATTTGTCAGTATTAGAAGTTCCTAAGGGAAGTGAGATTAGCAACATCTAAGCAGAGGAAATAGGAAGCCATAGATAAAGAAACCCGGATTAAAAGCTACAGAAGCAATGAATAAGCCTGCAAAGCAACTGCTTTTCATGGTACCTCAGTTCCCTGTAATAAATATTGTCATGCATAACTGCATGGTCGCTGGACTGGCACTGAATAATTTCATCTGGTCCTTCAGTTCCCTGTGTTCAGCACACCATGTTCCCTCACTGCCTACCTCAATGCCACAGAAAGAAGTATCCTGTTGGAAAACTCTGCTGTGAAGACAATTTTCCCCGTGCCAATAAGAATTATGGACACTACTCCCCTGTTCAGGGGAAGGTGCAGAGGGGCAAAGGGATCAAAACTGAGAATGATTAACAAGAGGTACCTAGTAAGAGTGAAAAAAAATCACACCTTGAAGAAAGAGAGATATATAAACGAAGTGAGCAAGGGGATGAAAGAAAGAAAAGTAATAAAAATAATTGAAATTTCCCTTGAATGATCTTCCAAATAAATTGCCTTGATATCTCCAAGTGTAAGGCAGACCTTTTTTATCTGGTTTGGATGGAATATTTTCAGTTATCCTTCTGTGGAAATTCTTCTGTGAATCATATTAGTGACACCCTGTGCATACAGCGTCAGAGTTATTAAGGTGGTGTCACTGGCTCCTCTAGACTTAATTCAATAGGTCTTTTTTGTTTTCTTTTCATTTCTAACATCCATTGTCGTACAAATCAATGGCTTCTTGATGCAACATATGTGACTACATGGTCATCCATCTGTATGAGCTAATTACATAATCCAAATTACTGACAACATCCTTTGATTTATTGTACAAAAATGCAGAATCCAAATTGTTGATGTTCATTATCACACATGAATTTAATGCCACAGAAGTAGTCCAGAGATTTTCCTTAAGCAAGTTCTGAATACAATTGGAAAAGACACTTCAAAAATAATAATGGCCTTGTGAGTACTGCAAGGTAAAGATGGCCATAGAAGATAATGAGTAATGTTTCCTGGTACCAATAATTCCATCTCCTGAGAACTTACTTAGACTTACTGCGAAAGTAACTATCTGATTTACAGTTAGACTGTCACAATATTTGCAAATTTCATTTTTAACTCCATTCCTTTCCAACACACCATATATCTCCCTGAACATATCAGAACACTTAATCATTGTTAGATAATCATTTTGTGATAGTTTTTGCAGCTGCGTGTTTATATGACTGTTTTTTGTACTTATCTTTATATAACCTGACTAAATTTATTGAGAAAACATGTAACACACAAACATAAGGTCAAATGACAACTGTTTCAAACAAGCAATTGAGTTTGTTCATATTCTACTGATCATCTTTGGTATTTCATGGTCATATCATACTGTGAAGATTTTTTTTGTTATTAGTTGCCGAATTTATATTCCTGATATGATAAATATTTAATACCTTTCTAATCCACAACAGTAGCAAGTATTTGCTTGAACTAAAGTAGCATAACAAATGCTAATTTAAAATATCAAATTGTATTCCATCATTTCCCCAAATAAATTATCTTTTTAGCTGTAATCAATAAATCGCCCATGTACTACATTGAAGCAAAATACTTAAATTTTTCCAGCATACAAAAGTCATCTTAGAGCTATGGATGTAATATATATTTTGTTGGTAAAATAATACTCTCTAGCAAAAGCAGTATTTCTATTGTGAATTAATAGAGATTTTCTCTAATTTTATCCCCCTTCTTGCTGACTGAAGTATCCATAGATATTCTCTTTAATATCTCCCTGAACATATTCACTCTGAACACTAGAAGATATATGCAGTCATGTATGGAAAACCTTGGGTTTAAACATGCTTTCTCTAAAGGAATCCGTACATCCTTACTCAAAGTGTTTGGGGGGGAAAAAAAAAGAATCCATACCAAATGGATTTGTTTTTCAGGTGAAATAATAAAGAGGTTCCACATTTTAATATGTAAGGAGGAACATCCAAGCAGCTTGGTGATAAAAAGACTTCCTAGTTTCTTAAAAAACTTATCATATACCATACAGTCAGCATATACCATACTATCATTCATTACAAATCAATTTACTGGTTAATTCTGATTTTCAGGAAAAGAAGTTGATTTAGATCATGCTTAAAACACCATTTTAGGGCCCACTTATGGTGGTTTTGATTTTAGAAAGTACTCCACTTACAATTTTAGTGAGACATGTATAGCACTGCACTTACCATATTAGAAAGGAAGTTTGCCATATCGAGGAATCAGTTATTTTAGGGAATGCAGGAAGACAGCATTAAGTCCTTTGAATATTAATGATGGAGAAAAAAAACTCAGAGAAACAAGCTGCAGTGAAGTACTACATTTTGCAATCTCTAAGTATGCAAACCTGAATCAGAGAAGTGGTTGCACTGAAACAGTGAAACATTCATAAATTAGGATTCAACTCTTGCCAATCTGACAGGATATACATTGCGTGTCTGTAGCACTCCATTGTCTTCAGGTCCGTGTACTGATCTTCTTAAACCTGTCCCCACCTTGCCTCCCGTTCCTGAAGACTCATTCCCTACATCTCTGTTATGTACATACCTCTTTTAATTGTAAAGCTATGCTTGCCTTTTCCTTCGTTATCTGCATGAATGACAAGGGGATAAGGAACAAAGATGGTTTCCAGATTGTCCTTACAAATTTTACAGAAGATTTTGCTTTGATATTAGGGTTGGTGGCTGGGGTGTACTTTACTCTTCAAGGGTACAGTTGTGAGTAGGAAAAAGGTTTCAGATAATTTCACTGTCCATTCTCAAAGATACAGGAAAAAAAAATGCATGATGATATTATTATATGGATTTTAAAGTTTGAAGTCATTATCAGTGCTCAGCAGAACAGCTATCTGAACACATTAGCATCAGAAAAAGTCCAAATTATTGTGGAAGGAATGTTGGGAAGGTTGATTTAAATTCAGTAATGATATTGTAAGGCAGTGGCGGGGAAACACTCTATTTCCACCTTCACTGATGCTATACGACATACTGCATACTGCATAATGCAGATGGGAAAACTTACTGGATTCCAAGCTTGCTGAGACAGAAATACAGCCTGGAAACAATTTTGTTGAAAGGGTTACAGAGTTTAGCAGAACTGTGAATGGAGTAAGTAAGGAAAGGGAAACTTGCATGTTTGGTAAAATGGACCTGCAGATATAATTTGTTTAAATTTGAAACAACTTTGAATAAGTAATTTCCTTGGTGTGTCCAGCTAACTGGCAATGAGAATGCTGCTGAATGTAAGTATCAATAAAAAGAAAAGTGCTTCAAATCACGTACTTTCCTTCCTAGTTGGTGTTCATCTCCAACACCTATGCACTGGAGGGCAGGTAACTTCTGTTACATTCAGTTTCTTTCATGTGTTGTGAAACAGGAACAGCAACATTTCTTCCCTGAGGGACTTGGGTCATTAGTAGCTTGAAAGTATGGTGATGTCTGCTAATGGAACATAGTATGGCAATACAAAGTGCTATTATAATGGGAAACACATTGCAGTCTGCACTCTTAAGAGCACTTTTGTATGTGTACTTTAGACAATTTTGAAAACTGGTCCATTGTGTCTACTAGAGAACTGCTGTTTATGATTCAACAAAACTGGCAAAGCAAAATCTAACTCCGTTTAATTAGTCACAAAATGCAGTTATGAAACTGCACTCAAATACTTGATACAATCTTGTCACAGCTTCCAAGTACATCATTCAATTCCTATTCCATTCCAGTTTTCCAACAGAGCTTTAGATGTCACAGACATAATCACCAAATTTTATAGTCATGTAGAATAACTAGTTCTGTGGGAGTAAATATTTGCCATGTACTTTTATGAGTCAGTATTTCAGAGAAGAGGGAAGTGAATTCTACAACCAAATTTGACATGCCTCACCTCACAAGCAACAATCACATCTGTTTGCTCAATAAAGGGGGAGGGGAAAAAAAATCTTGGTTAAAAAAATAAACCAAACCCAAACTGTAAAAGTTACATGTGCAAGCCACAGCATAAATATATCATGAAAAGGACTTACATGAAAATAATAATTTTTTTTTTTCAAAGCATGTTATTCCAAAAATGCCTTAAGCTAAGTAAAAAAGTGATCTTCATTGTGTAATTTGGATGCAAGGATATCTTCATAATTAATTTCTAAAATGAAGATGTAATTAAAAGTTCATGTGTTTTTCTCATATTGGGAACAGTGTTTTCTATTTAAAGGCTAACAGGAAACAGTTGCTGAAATTTCCTATTCATAGCAATTTAACCACCTGAAACCCCCGTGCAGGTGAACACAGTAATAATAAATAATTTTTAACGGAGTTTATGATTGAATTGAAGACAACATTGTCATTGTAATGATTTATGCCCACACATTACCTGAGCTAATATATAGTTAAGAGCCATGGACACCTACTGTATTTTACACTTATCACTGACTTAGACTGTTTATAGCTGAAGATATAATAGTCATTTGGCTCAGCAAATATTATTTCCTAGATGATTCATCCCTGCCTGGTGCATCTACTCTTCTCAAAACATTTCACAGTTTAATTTCTGGGATGCAATGCACTGCATATTGCTGATGCCATTTCATGCATGTTTCTGCTGAAGATTCAGAATCTTTCTAGGGCAGTATTAAATTCCTTGCTCAAATTGTCCCTGAACCCATTGAAGTAAGTAGAAGAAAAAATATGATAAAACACTATTGGCATACCTCTGTATGGCAAATAATTATTTCTGTGGACAAAAGGTGTCTATGTTCTAGTTTTGTAGAAGGATTACTCAATAACTCCCTGACTAATCTGCCTGACCCAATAAAAAAAGACATATAGGAAACATTTCTATGCCTAAGTTTGCATTACTATTCAACAGGAAACAAAAGATGAGGACTTCCAAATAGGGGTGAATAAAATTTGCATCAAGAATCTCTTTTGAACCTTCATCCTCCTCCTCAAAAAAAACCCCAAATCCCCCCAAAAAACCCCCCCACAAGAAAACCCTCGACCAACCATGGAAACAACAATAAAAGTTGTCTCCTTCTGGACATGTGTTTCTGCACCACTTTATTCTAAAGTTTTGGTTTCATTTCTTTTATTGCTTCACTCTGGCAATTTGGAAATTATTTAAATTTTAAATCATTTACTTTTCTGTCAAGTGCTTATATTGTTTTTGCATTATGATTTTTATTTAAAACCTTTTAAGATTGTACGCAATCTACAGTCAACATTTTTATGAAAATGAGAGCAAACATTCCAAATAGAGTAGCAGAAGACTACAGTTAGTGTCTTCTAGTATTGCAAGGCTCATGTTTCCTTCAAATGTTTGTAAATGTTTTCCAAATAATAAATAAAGAGTTTAACGAAGTTCCAAGCTGAAGAAATGGAGTTTTGAGGAGTTGAATTTTCTCCAGGGTATTGAATGTGATCACTACCTGATCCAGTATTTTCACCTTCAGAGTGACTGTAATCATGATGTAGCTTCACAGAATACAGGCTATAGGCTCACTTCAGTCCAGGTATCTTCTACAAAAATACCGTCTGGTTTTGAAGCCCCACCTTGCCTGTTTGGCTCCTACCATAAATTTTTACTACCATATAAAGCAACTAATAAAAATCACAGAATATTCCTATTAAATGTGAGTATTTCACATTTGGCTTGTATTGATTTAGTGTGTACAATTAATCTCTGATAAAATAAAAAACAAAAGGGTGTACAACTGTACTTGCACATATGGCAAAAATAATATTTGGAAATATTTATCCCATTGTGTTTACTCTAGCAATGGAGTTTCGGTTCCAGTGCTCTGCCTGCTGTATAAGAGCTTTTTAGCATATGATCATTTACAGTCCAGAAACCAGTTTCTGACACATAATTGAAGTCCAGATCAGCAAAAACATAAACTTTGACATGACACTTAGGGACATGGTTGAGTGGTGGGCACTGTAGCGTTAATGGTTGGACTCAGAGAACTTAAGGGTCTTTACCAACCTAAATGATTCTATGTTTCTACAACTCTATGCTTCTAACAGACATCTAAATGTGCCATCTCAGCGCATTTCTACGTATATGAAATGTGTATGGATTATTCCCAGAAATGTCCTAATGAAGGTTAAGAAGGGTTTATATTTAATTTTTTTTTATTTTTTGGTAAAGTGTGCTTATTTTCCCAAGAAACCATACTCAATTTCTCCTGGAAGACCATGTAAAAGGAATCAATAAGATAAGCTTACCTAATGCAGATTTTTTTTCAGAATCTTTCCAAGATTCAGGGATTATGTAAATATGAGTTACATGGCACTAGAGTAACATGTGAATGGGATTATTCTTAATATAGATCATTAGGTCTCACTTACTATTGCTGGATTCAACTGCACTTACTACTAAAAAATTCCGCCTTAAGTAGCTCAGGATACTCTGAAAAATTCTACCTTCTATATACAGCTTAACTTTGCAATTAATTAGTCACTCTCCCAGCTGTTTTCCCCTCCAAAAACTCCTCCTTTCATTAAGGATCTAAGTTCCAAGCATCTAAATTTGTACTAACAAAAACTGGTAAAATAATTACATACTTTTTTGCCAAGGCCTCAGTTCCGCAGAGACACCCTGGTTTAGACTCAGAAGAGAATTTTCAGAGCACCAAGGAGAATCATTCACACAGCATAAGACTTCTTGTAGAAAAACAGAAATGATAAAAAGGCTGGACCTTTTAACTACATGAAGTGGAAAGTACAGCTCATTTCCACAGGATAGTAAGAAGTTTACAGTAAAAAATAAAGCCCACTATATGTATATGTGAAGTCAGAACTTTGTAAAAACACCATATAAAAATTCCATATTTAAAGTACATCAGCTTCCCAATTCCAATACTGTGAAAAATCATTGCATTTAAAATGTAGCTTTCAAAGCAACATTGGAAACCATGTTAAAGTTCCAAGCATAATAGCTAGAAATAAGGAGTTTAACTTCTAAATTCTACAATCAGAAACTTTTTTTAAAAGTTATCAAATTCTCATAAATGGAATACCATCAGAGTTAAAACTTAAATTCAAAAATATTTAAGAGGAAAGTAATCCAAGGTGAGTACACCGCACATAATTCCAGCTTCAAAATGTGCCCCTTAAAATATAACGCTTTGAATGCCTCCTCACTTGGCCTTAACTTGAAGATCCTGAGCAGCACCAGGTGACTGTCCACTTAAAACCTGTCAACAAAATCAGGACTGAAATAGAGAATAAAAATTAATGTGTTCAATTAGTTTGAAAGATTAAAAATAATACCTATTCCTCTCAATACAATATGAAAACTTGAGAACATAACAGAATTCTGAGAGGAATTCCATAAATAAATGGTTGTATTCTGAACTTCCCTGGTAATAATAGTCATTTCGGTCCATATGTAATTGTCAAAATTGGAGATTATAAATGAAGGGGAATTATTTGCAAAGCAGATCCTAGGTTAAAAAATATGATTTTTTTATGCCTTAATTTTAATATTTTGCTGATCATCACAAAAGCTTCAGAATTCAGAATTACAAACAGGCTCAAAATTTGCTTGTCTAGACATTCAGTGTGAACAAATTGGTAGGCATGCTCTAAGAGAATAGTTACAGGACTTTTTGGGGATATGTGTAAATCTCTGCTCATTGGCTTTCAGTGCACTTTGCTACTTTAAAGAATGTGCATGTGGGTTATCCATTAATTTCAGCTTTTTGTAATTTTGCTTCTTTTTAAACAAGTCTTTTAAGTCACATCTGTTTCGACTCTTTCTCTTTGGTTGAGCCTTACCCTTATAGAGAAGGGCAAACATGGCAACTCATTTTGAAAGTGCTATATACTTTTACCGTTTTTCTACTAATATAGTGATATATCTGGTAATATGATTAAAACAGCCCCCCAAAAAGACATTTTGGAAAAGGGAAGAATGAGTTCAGGTACACTCGTATCCTGAAATACATGCCGGCAAAAATAAACAGCAGGCAGCCAGAAAGCCACTGAAGACTGCAGAATTGATGAAGATGCTATGATTTCAGACAATTTTTACGCACTTTGCACACTGAAGCTGACAAAATCCTGGAATGATTCAGCATGAGTAGTACCAAAACTTCTGGACTTGAACTATATTTTAGAAATTTAAATTCCAAATCGATTTTTTTTGTAAAAATGTTATTGTTTAGTTTAATCACACTTGCACTGCTGTATTCCGAACACCAGTGAGGAAAAAGAATTATTTTTATAGCACTCATACCACACGCTGGAATTCCATTTCCTTGCTATCTAGTTAAATATTAGTCTATTTGACAGTATTTTTAAAATTAATATCAGAGTCTGTGGACTTTACAGAATTGACAAATGTTGCTGTTAGATCAGAAATGTTGGTCTCAGGGAAAATAAACAAACAAAAGAAAAAACAAAGAAAATAGAAGTGCCCAAACTAACCACACAAAACATTTTCTAGGCCTCTGAAATCAGACCTAAATATAACATTCATTTATAGATCACTGCCAGTGATGAACTTCCTTGAATATAGTGGTCTTGGAAAATTAGAAATACTGATGACAACAGAGTATAGGTAAGTTTCAAAGTTTTTCCAACAATTTTTCCAATAATTTCAGTGCAAAGAAAACTTTCCTATTGAGGCAGTTTTTCCCTCTACAAATACTTTCAGTAGAGACTCATAGGATACCAGATATCTCTTTAGGAGAAAATAACCCTTATGAGAAGGTCTTTGAAACCATGTTTCTTCCCTAAGAAGGCTAAAAGTGAACAAATGAACCAGGAATTGCAATGGAAGGCACCCTAATTGAGCTGAAAGCAGCACGCTCACCTATGTTTTCTTTTAGCAAATCACATAGATTTAATCACCAGATGAACCCATTTGAAGACTTATTTTTCTTTTGTGAGAATATTTCTTGCCGTGAACTTCTAATATTCTCATAGTGAGTCACACTACTAGTCACACTGAATCACATTATTGCCTGAGACCAAAAAAAACCAACCCAAATCCTATTACTTTTTAATAGGATATCATGTATTAATGAAAGTACAGCTGAAATGTATACTACATAGTTTTCATCTTTTGAAAGGAATAACTGAAGGATGCTGACTGGTCACAATGTCCATTGCTCAGTTATATTTTATGTATTTCAAACACTTGAATGTAGGAATGCCTTACCAAAGGCAAAACCCACTTCTTTTCACATCAGAATTTCTTGATCAGGTAATTTCTTTACACCTCAAATTACTGCTGAAAGTACTCATCACTATTTATTAAGTGATCATTAACACCTATCTGGTTGCAGAAGATTTTTTCATGACCATAAACCTTATCATCAAAATTCCTACAGGAATGAATATTTTTGGCTGGATGGTCACTGCAAATGGTGGTACAATTAAGGAGACACAATCAGTCCAACTAAATTGCTGACATGTCTACACTCCCATCTACTATTTTCCTGGATACAATATACCTTAATGAGTCTCTCATCATCCTTTGATGGCTTTTTCATTTTCTTGTACCACTCTCTAGATAGTCTATTGCCTTACCCTTGTAACACATATGACTTGAAAAGATAAATTCTTGCAGCAATTAAGCATTCTAGCATTTAGTGTCCTACATTTCCAAAAGTATGTTATTTCAAACTTCAAGTCTGAGTGGAATGTAACAAAATTCTACCCTGAAGAACATAAAATAAGAGAACGTATCATTAAAATATGAACCATGAAATAATAATACAGCCACAATTTTAACATTCACCTGTTAACTGACTCCAGGTTACTTATCTACCCTCACTTTCTAGACATGCAACCAATTGTACCTCATTTGTTTTATGCCATTTAGATTAGAACAGGGAATTTTTTCTCTATCCAGGGTAAGAAAATTGTCATAATTCCTGCTTTTTGTTCCCCAAGGACATGCCCTCTGGAATATATTATACATAGTTCACAAAAATCTAGAGAACACAAGAGATAATGTTTTTCTGATAGATTCATTGGATCTATTTAATTGTAATTTAATCCAGAACTCACAAGGGATTAAATAAATTATGGAGAACAAGGGAAGAAGTCTCTCTGTTGCATTACAGATGAAGTTTATTTTTTAAATGCTGCTTTGTACACTGTTTGGTACATTCAGTTGCAAAAATACATCCCCAGAATGTTTAAAACACATTTCACTCAGAAATACTCTCTGTCTTACATTAGTTTCTTGACATAATAACGGCTCGGCTTTTCAACTGGAGTGGAGTATATATCCTTTTATGACAGCACTAAAAGGTTGTTCTGTCTTTTCCCCAGTAAGTGCTGCATTCAACAGGGGTCCAAAAATACAGTAACTACGTGAAATGTTTTATGTGCTGGTATGCTTTAGTTAGGCCAAGGACTGCATTTCGTATGGACTGGGTCAGCTTCAGAAGAGGTAAAAGATTGCCCACAGAAGGTCAAAATGTGGTTTAACTTGTTCTGTTGTATTTTTATAGGACTGGGGAAAGAGAGTGGAGAGAAGCCATTCAAGAGTGCTGGTGATATAAATAGAGAATAAAATAAATTGAAACAATTAAGAAGCCTGACAAAATGATCTAATATTGAACCTTGGTATACTCATTCATTTGCGACACAGAGAAAAAATGCTAGTGAGATTCAGTCAGTACACATCAAGAAAAAGATCCGGGAGAAGTTAATGCAAGTGTACATCCACAATCATGGATTTTACATGGTATATAACCACACAGGGAGGATTTGAGCAACAGCTTTTGAAAGTTAGCTCAGAGTTTAGGGATGGCAGATCCAATGCATGACAATTTTGTTGTATTCTGAATTGAATATTATACTTCCCACTATTGAACACAATACAGCAGAATAAAAAGGTGGCAGGTTAATCAGAGGTACTAAAGAACTTTGGAGTAAGGAGAGATGCTTTGATATAGTCTTCATACAAAATTCCCCTAGAGATTTCTGCTATTATTCATCTTGAAAAATATGAAACAGAAGGGTGATGTGAAAAAATGTATTTAACTTCTGAGTAGAAAGGAGAGGTAATAAGTGAATAATTATTGACTACAGTTTGTTACTCAAGAAATGAAGGTGTGCAATAAAGTTGCGACACAGTGTACCACTGTAGCAGGAAACCAGAGGAAGGCTCTTTACCATACTTCAGGTAATGAAACGTAAGTGGACTTTTTTGCCTTAGGATACTGAAAAATTGTAGAAGACTTAAATGTAAGAGTTAAATAGGTGTAGTTGCCACAGCAGTCGTTAAGTATGATAGTGTTGATGAAAGTGATGGTTTACAAAGTCCTCACATTGATAATACCTGACCCAGTGTGCCGCTCTATAGTTGTCACATTTCTTGTACCTTTTAACCTAAGCGTCTTTCATTTGCAACACTGAAAGATAGGTTTCTATCATATATGTCATTGAAAACTGCTGAGGATTCACCATTTTCATGTTTAATACTGTTTGACCCTACACAGAACAAAGGAATTTGAACTAGGGAGATAAGAGAATCAGATTAAAGCTTTACACAAAACTGTCTGCTCACATAACCTAGAAAATGTGAGAGATGAGTTAAATCCTCTAAGCTAAATGAGGATTTTAGGGCTTTTACTTTGGTAAGATTGCTGGAAAAAAATACATGGTTTCAATGTATTCAATGTATTCAATGGATGTTTTGAACACCCTAAAAGAGACATCTCCTGCTGTGTCTCAGTCATCTGCAAATGGAACAGAAAAACTACTGCTTCACTGTGTTTTTGTGAGATTTTGTAATCTTCGTAAGTTTCCTCAAGAGAATTTAAGAAGGTCTAACTTGGTAAAAAAATATTAAAAGCAAACAACTGAGCAGCAGTAATAAAATGACAGTGGATCTCTCAGACTGCTTACAGATGCTTTCCTAAACCTTGTGTTCTTCTGCCTTAAATTACCTTCCATTTCTTCTTTGTAGTGAAGAAAAAAAAAAGAAAAAGAAAAATGCTGTCCAAGATGGATCACACTTGGGACAAGAAAACCAAAATATAATGGCTCTGTGGTTTGTAATTTTTTTTGCTTGCACCTATTGTTCTATTTCCTGTTGACACTGCATTTTAAATGCTCTAATGATGCAATTGTTCTTGAAAACTGCAGAAAAACAGACACCATGAACAGCTAATTTGTGCTTGTGATGAAGCTAAAAACACATATTGAACTTTTCTGTTGTTGTTAAAAAGTGAGTGAGAGGGATTTGTTGCTATTAGGCCATATCAAATGCTCAGTGGCTGGCAAGATTTCACTCTGTTAACTTAATTAATGTCTGTAATATACCTGTCACTCATCAAGATACTGCACTATAAGTACTGTTATGTATCATTCAATTTTGTATGCCCTGAGGGCAACTCTAGCTTAGGGATTCTGCACAATTTTCTGTCAAGTTTTCTCTCAGGTTCATTGCCATTCAAAATGTATCACAACAAAATACAGCTGTGTTATCAAAGTCCTTTTCCTCTCTGCCAGTTTCATATTTTCCTGGCTGCTTAGTTCCTCATGAAAGTGGGTATATAATCACTTTCTGCAGCTGTGCAGCCTGTTAGATTCTTGCCACCTTTCCAAGGTTTCTTTGATAAATGTAATGAAAGTGGTTCCATTTGTGTTATCACGGTGGTACTATCATCCCAATCATCTACTGTGCACTGTAGATTTATACATAACTAAATCCTTAAGTTTTCTCCTTCCCCTTCTCTAATGAGTTTTACTAAAAATAAATGCATGAAGTCAGTTAATACCCAGCTCTTATTTCCAGCTAAGAGTCTGCAGAATCAAATATACTTTCACACCCCTCTGCCCCATGGTTTTATTTTATTACATATCATTTCTTCAATGTTTAGCCAATGTTTCATCTTGTCTACCTCTACTCCTTCTCCATTCTCCCTACCCCTCATAAGTTTCCCATGCATAAAAGGAGGGGAGGATTTCCATTCCTATGAGTTTCCTAGTTCTGTATCTGTTCTCTTACAGTCCACTTCAAAATTAGGTTCTGATTTTTTAGCTAAGAACTAGAATTTTGGCCCTTTAGTTTAAGAGTTACTTGTATAACCCAGAAATTTAAATTTGCATTAGAAGATTACAAAAAGATGAAGCTGTACAAATGTCAAACAGCTACCTTGTTCTAGATTTTTGTCATATAAAGCATGAGAATATATCTCATATAATGACCTTACTAAATTTGGTTCCAGACAGATATAATTTTTTTGCACCTAATCAATTTCAGGAATTATTTTTAAACCCTATTATATATTTTCATTAAAAAAGGAATGTTTTTATATCACAGTGATCTGATTAACTGTACATTTGCATAAGAATGCACAACACTGTTTTAAATATATATCTTAAAGTATATTACAAAATACAAAGGGAAGGATTTCTTTTCAAAGTACTTAAAAAAAATCTAACAGATTATGCTATCGTGTATCTTGATGTCAAAATATCCATGTAGCACCAAACAATTCCATTCAGAGTCTTTCAAATTTACAAAATTAGGCCAGAATTCTTTCTCCTGTAGCATTATGACTTCTGTAGAGTGTTCAGGAATGCACTCCAGGGAAAAAAAGGTGTTAGATACAATGTCTGCAGCTTTGATGGTCGCCCTGACCTATCAAGAAAAAAGTAGTCTTCCACATCTTTATTTTATTACTTTTTTATGGACTTAATAAAGAGCAAGTATTCTGTCCTGGGGAGATATTTAATGGCCTATTTCACTTCAAGAGATGTACCTGATGCCTCCTTGGGATGAAGAAGATTCAGAGAGATAAAAGACAAAAAATAGCATTAAATGGAACCTGGAGTTATTCTTGGGAACAATGGAAATGTTTCATGACAACTTTTTTGAAGGTAAGTGACAGAAAGGGCTGTACGTATGAAAGACGCATCCAGGGAGGGAAATTAAGGTGACATTCCCCCATTTTGAAGCTGCCTAAAGAGGTCAATAACACTGTTTTATCATTCAAGGATGGATGCTTTGCCTAGTTTAAAAGTTTGTGCTTTCGAATACCTTCTGATCTTTCAAACAAAGTGTTACACAAGGATCTGTCTTTTCCTTAGAGGCTTTATGCAAATCTTTCACATTTCGACAAGTGCAAATGCAGGAAAAGTGTGTGTGAGAAAATCCAGCTCTAAATTTGACATGTGAAACAAAAATTACAGATTCTAGATATTCAACTTTTCTGTCATGGAGTGCATTTTTAAGGAATCCTTATTTGTGAATTTCAGGTAGAAAAAATTATTTATACTTTCAAAAATCAAAGTATAAGATAGAAATCTTATAAGATTATAAGATATAAGAAACAATGATAGAAATCAAGTTTCCTATACAGAATAACAATTGAAAAAAAAAGGAACAGATATTAATATTAAGGTATTAGGAAAGACAATGTAACACATCAAAATTGATGTAATTTGGTTCTGTCGTTATTTCAGTTTATTCAGAGGGGTTTTGATTCAGGATTTTTATGATGCAATTAATAGATTTATTTTTAGATGAGAATTCATAATACTAGAAACAGTACTTGATCCTAACAACAGATTTTCCTTTTCAATATTGCTATTACACGAAAGAGAAATTCTTATTATAATAAAAGTACCCTTGTCTCAAATAAATATGTAGAGCTGCTTCCATACACACACATTTCTATATATATAAAGAAGATATATAAAGAAATATATATATATACATAAATACAAATTATTCACAAAAGGAAAATATTTACAGCTGCAGAAGAAAGAAAAAAAAATCTGTCTCATAAACACCTTGAATTGTCAGCAGCATTAAAATAATCACAATTCAAACTTTAAAAATAAATGGATATTTTACCTGGCTAGACATTTTGATGCTAAGTTTGCCAACAGGACAAACACAGAGTAACCTTCACTTTGAATAGCTACCTTTTAATCTACAGAAGGTATACAGAATTCTCATTTTTGATGCAGGCAGGAGGTCTAGGGCAGTACAGCAACATTGTCCCAACTATTATAGTTATCTTTTGTATGCCGAACAATACAATAGTGCTACACAGAAGCAAACACTGAACATCATATGCCATTATCTCACTGAACATCATATACCTTTTCATTCTTATGTTTAGAAATATATTTCATTTGATTGCTACCAAGTTTATAGACTATCTTGCACAGAAAATTGAGATTTTACATCACCTGTAGAGACACAACAGCCAAACCTGACATTGAAAATGGATATTTCTATTGCAAGGAGACTAAAATAGTGAAATACGCAACACCTAGCAGTATAAAAATACTCCATTATTTGCCTTCTACTTTTACGATGTTTAAATATGAAATTTCAAGTATTAAATGTTGACCTCAACCTAATGAAGACAAACTCTTTCAACAAAAAAACAGTAATATGAAGAAGGCCATCACTGCATGTTTATTACGGATAATTACTGTGTTGTATTGTATTGCAATATATGATACACCAAAGAATGATAGAATGGTTTGGATTGCAAGAGACTGAAGATCATCTAGTTCCAACCCCTTGCCATGTTCCAACCCTCTAGAACAGGTTGCTCAGAGCTCTATCCAGTCTTGGTTCGGTGTGCAATACCTCCAGGGATGGGGCATTCTCAGCTTCTCTGTGCAACCTGTTCCAGTGACTAGCCACCTTCAAGGCAAGGAACTTCCTCCTAATATCTGCTCTAAACCTACCTTCTTTCAGTTTGAATCCATTCCCACCCTGTCTTGTCACTACATGTCCTCGTGAAAATTCAGTCTCTGTGTTTCTTGTAGGCTCCTTTCAGGTACCGGAAGGCTGCAATTAGGTCACCCCAAAGCCTTCTCTTTTTCACGCTAAACAATCCCAATTCTCTCAGCCTTTCCTCACAAGAGAGGTAGTCCATTTTTCTAATCATCTTAGTGTCTCTCCTCTGAATTTGTTCCGACAGGACCATGTCTTACTTCTGCTGTGGACCCCAGAGCTGTGGACCCCAGAGCTGGATGAAGTGCTCTGGTGAGAGCAGAGCAGAGGGGCAGAATCCCCTCCCTCGCCCTGCTGGCCACACTGCTTTGGATGCAGCCCAGGACACGTTTGGCTTTCTGGGCTGCCAGTGCACAGTGCTGGGTCATGTCCAGCATCTCATCCACCAGCACGCTCAAGTCCTTCTTGGCAAGGCTGCTCTCTATCTGTTCATCCCCAGCCTGTATTGATACCAGGGGTTGCCCTGTCCCAGATGCAGCACCTTGCACTTGGTCATGTTAAACCTCATAAGGTTCCTATTGGCCCACTTCTCCAACTTGTCCGGATCCTTGTGGATGGCATCCCATTTTTCAGGTGTGTCAACTACACCACTCAGCTTGGTGTCATATGAAAGTATGCTGAGGGTGCATTCAACCTCTTCATCTATGTCTTTAACAAGTATATTGAATAATACTGGTATCAATATGGACCCCTGAGATACACCACTTTTCATTGATGGCCATCAGAACTCTGAACCATTTACCACTACTCTGTGGGTGTGACCATCCAAGCACTTATCCATCTAACAGTTCACTCATCAAATCCATCTCTCTACAATTTAGGGATAATTATGTTATGGGAGACTGTGTCAAAGGCTTTACAGAAGTCCAGAAAAATGATGTCTGTAGCCCTTCTTTTGTCCACTGATGAAGTCACTCCATAATGGAAGGCCACTGAATTGGTCAGGCAGGACCTACCCTTGGTGCAGCCATGCTGGCTGTCCCAAATCACTACCCTGTCGTCCACACGCCTTAATAAAGCTTCTAGGAGGATCTGTTCCATGATTCTCCCCGGCTCAGATGTCAGGCTGACAAGCTGGTACTTCCCAGAGTCCTGCTTTCTAGCCTTTCTAAAGATGAGTACAATGTTTCCCTTTTCTGGTCACCCGGGATTTCAGCTGACTGCCATGAGTTATCAAATATCCTGCGGAGTGCCTTGGCAAATACATCAGCCAATTGTCTCAGGGCTCTAGTATGCATTTCGTTGGGTCCCACAGACTTCTGTACATTCAGATTCCTCAGGTGGCCGTGCACCTCCCCTCTACTTACAGCGGGAGGGATGTTGTTCCTCCATTCCCCATCTTGCTGTCCATCCACTTGAGAGGTGTGCAAAGAGAGGTTGCCATTGAAGAATAAGGCAAAAAATTGAGTACCTACCTCAGTCTTCTCATCTGTTGTTTCCAGTTTTCCAGCATTGTTTATCAGAGGGAGTAAACTTTCTTCGACCTTCCTTTTCTGGTTTACATGCCTGTACAAGCCCTTCCGGTTATTCTTTACATTTCTTGCTAAGTTCAGCTTCAGCTTTGCCTGTGCCTTCTTTACTGCATCCCTACACAACACAACTTGACCTCTATGCTCTTTCCAGGTCACTCATCCCATCTTCACTGCCTGTGCCTTTGCTTCTTTTTCTTTAGTTTAACCAGCAGGTCCCAACTCAGCCATACCAATCTCCTGCCTTCTCCTTGCCCAATTTCTTGCCTAGGATATGATACAATACTACATTTATTGTACTGCTGTACAAACAAATGGTGCCAAAAGCAGCCATCCAGTCACTGTAAATCCACTTTCCGCTTTATCTTCTGAAAATCTTTTTGAGAAATACCCCATGTGATAGGACTACCAGTATGTAATTCTCCACATACCAAAAAAAATGTAATTTTAGCTCCAAGAAAAATCAGATCAATATTCAAGAGTAACTACTGCCTAGGAATTACCAGTTTGTCTGCTGGATTAAGCAGAAAGTCTTAAGAAAATTAGCTATTAGAAAATCATTAGCAAATCACCCTAATTATATTTTGAAGCTGTAAATATAGAAACAGATTTTTTAGATTTTTTTTTTAACTCTGGGATATTTATGTTCATGTATATTATGTTATTTAAATGCTTTATATTTTCTGGCTGTTATACACACCTGAAAATACAAGATAAATTGTCTGAAATATTTAAGTTTGGACTGAAGAAAGCAGTACTTTTTTTCATTATGTGTCTGATACTATACCAAAATATATATTCAAAATACAGATACAGTAAATTGTGGTCAGATCAATCCATCAACCACCAACTGTTTGTCTGTAGGAATTTGTTTATTTACTTGAAGAGCTGAGTATCTGTTCTTTCTAAACTGCAAAATTACCCCTAACCAGTATTTTTACAAATCATAATATAATTATTAAAGATGAAAATTATTATCATCTCCTGAAAAGTATGGTTGACATCACATTTTCTATTCTAGAATTATGTACTCAGAAAATGTCCTTCTCAGTCCTACATCTTTAAAACAAAACAAAAGAGCCCTCACCATTATGTCTTCTCAAAAATAAAAGGTGTGGTACAGAAAAACAGAATAATCAGATCCTATGGCCAATCTCAGAATACAAGTTGCTCTAGTGGATCAGGCAGTTGGCTGATCTAGACAGTATTCATACATAGTAGTAGCCACATCAAGTCTTGTTTCAAGAAAGGGTAGAAAATGTAATGCAAAGAAGAAATTGTAGAACACTAAGAGGGAAAATACCTTCAAAACCAAATACATTCTCTAAGCAACAACTTCCATGCAAGATAGAGTTTAAAAAGTAAATTACAAACACTTGGTGTTCGTTTATATTATACATAAGTACCCCTTCTCTCTTCTTCCGAACTTCTGATGTCTTTCCCTTCGTCAGCCAGGCTCTTCAAAAGGCCTTCCGCAGGAATTGTCAGTATTGCGTAAACCGTGAGGAACTGGTGCTGCCAAGCAAAAATTCTGCTGATATACATGAGTTAGAGAAAATGAGCATACTATGTTTAAATCTTGTTTATATTTCTGCTGTAGAACTGCAGACAATGTCACAGAATTGAACATACAGATTACCTGCACCACTTTTCCTTATATTCACTAGTTGTTAAGGACTATTAACTATCGTACTATGCCTAGCCTTTCAAATGGCTGAAGCTATGCTCATGCAAGTTTCTTGCATGCTTTACTGTTTGCACATTTTAATGAAACAAAAATCTTCTTGGAACACAGACTTTGTCTGTAAATGCTGTACATGTTCAAGATAATCCAAACCCAAATATATAATCATTAATGACATAATTAATCCTTATACCTTTTATTTACTACAGTGGACTGGTATGAGTTTAATTTCCCCTCTCCCTCCCCACTGCAGCAGAATGGAGAGTAGAATTGAAGGCACAAAAGGCAAAGATCAAGGTTGAGATAAGACCATCTTACTGGAAACAACAATGAGATTAAAAAATGTACTGTTACAGCAGTACTAATGAGAGAGGGTACAAAGAAAGAAACGATTCACAAGGAAGCTTCCCAACGACAGACAACACTGGACAGCTCCCTCAGCCACATTTACTTGACCACAGAAAACGCCTTTTACCTGGAAGAGAATCTCTTTCCCTGCCCCCAGCAATGACATGAGGTGATACAGAATGACCTCCGGGTCCTAGCCATGCCCCATCTGGGCTACTGTATAAATTAACCGTGTCTTGGCTGGAACCAGTACAACATCTGAAGCAGGATTTTTTTTTGTTTCCTCCCTCTGTGAAGAAGTCTCAAAAAGTTTCACATGCTGTTTTTTACTTTAATCATTGTGATTATGTTTTTACAGAAAGAAAGAATAAGTTGTATTTGACCTTGTTTTTATTTATGTTTCTTGGTGTGCTTTTGTGTAAAAATAAATTGATCTCAATACACTCACAATAAAACACTCTTCTTCTTTTTGTTTATGGCTACTGTATCATCAGAATTCTATTGCATATCACATGGTCTTTAAAAATGGAGTTATAAGGGAGGGCGAATTTCCTTTACAGCATCCTTGAAATAGTCATCTTTTGTAAATTAAAAAATTACATGGAAGTCTGCACCCATGTCAGAACAAATATGATGTAGAATTGATCACACAAATTCACAGACTAGTTTTCTGTCAAAATTAATCCCTTTTATGGGAATATATTGAGTGTAATTACTTTTCTTCTTAAGCACAATGATCTTAAGTAGATCGTTGATGTGTATGTTTATTTTACTTTGTTAAAAACTTTTTAACAAATATAACAAAATATTTTGCTTATTATTAAATGAATAGGATTTTGAAATACACAAATGCAACAGTTAATAAGCGATGGAAGCCTTCATGCATTCTAAGCTGATAACAATATTCCTATCCCTTACATTCTGGATCAGAAACATGCTGCTGCTCAATTTGTAATCAGTCCACTCTAACATGTTAGGGGTTTTTTTATAGTATTCTCATTATTTGAACATTTTTGATTCTGTAGCAAAACAATTGTGAACGAAGACCTGGTTCCACAAAAGGTCAGGTACTATTCTGAAATTTCAGAACTGCTTTGAATAGAATAGGGGATGACACAATTCACTAATTACAGAAAGGAAAAATAAGACAGAAAACTGCAACAAATAAAGAATTTAGAGGATCATTTTGAAAAGGTAGTAAAAACCTAAAAATCGTCTTTTGAAAAATGCCTGCTAAAAACATAATAATTTAAAATAATCAACATAAAACAAAAGTAAAGTTAAACATAGATTTCTAATCGCATTAACATGTCAATTATATTTAAATGTAACTGAAATCCAGGATTAAAATGTGAACAACCTCACAGTAAGTAAATTTCATATGCACAGATGTGATATAAACTACTCCGAAAAAAGGCCCATGAAGACCTATAGATAAACACTGTCTAATCTCCCCTCGTTGATCACAGACAACTCAGGTCACTCACTGATAAATGTGAAAACAGTCATTTACAAAGTTTTAAGATATTTCACTTAATATATGGCAGAATGTCAGAACTCGTGAGTAGGACAAAAGACCTAATCTATAGGTTTGACCATGTCAGTCTGCTTTCTAAGCTACAACAATAAAGCAAAAATCATTAAGAGTATTTCAGTTCTTTGAAGATGTGAAATCGAAACAATATAAGGAATTAACAAGAAAAGATACAAATATAATGTCACAGAGATTAAATAATTTTTTTTCAACAATAAGTGTTGAGATAGTTGGATTTGGATTTTGTTTTACAGAAAAGTATACAGCTATCAATATTTTGTCACAGCAATGATTCCATTTAGAGACAACAAATGACAATGGTATATACATATTCTCAAGGATCATTGGTTCACGAATTTTGGGATTTTTTTTAAAAAAACTACTAGCTTTTTATCAGTATTAAAATGTATTAAAATTACTCTGTTGGAGGTTGCTTTAGACTTCTCTCCACCATGAAAAAGAAACAAATGGTGAATGCTTTTACACGAGGATTTATATTTTTTTCTTTCTTCCTTCTTTTAAACACTTATTAATTATTGTATTTGCACTTTCCATACACACTCTTAGAGATTTCAGAGGATTAAGAACGAAACTCGTTTTCAGAGATGCTTCAACCTATCCTATGAATTTCATTACGATTATTTCACTTCAACGGACAAAGACATCCTCTAATATACATGCCACTTACATCTTTAATGAAGTCTTATCTTTACCATTTCTTTTTCTTCCAAAGGGTTAACATTTCATTGCAAAGAATTAAAGTGCTCCTACTAATAAGCAAAAATTTCTAGCTGAGTCCAGGAAGATGACACCAGTCTATCCTGTTTTGTCTAGTGGAGCTAAATTAACCTTTATTATAAATATTTTCTGATGGATAATTTCATCAGTTTTCTGTGAACATTTCATGAACACTGAATTTGGATTTTTTTACACTTGCATATGAATGCCTCGCACAATTTGATCAGGTATACAGTATCATGCAATTTGCATGGCTCATCAAAGCAATATGAATATTCATGACTAATTAATGTATGTTTAAAACTTTTGAGTTTTATTGTCTTCTCATATATAATCCAACAGGCAAGGCAATTCACCATATATGTGATCCAAAGGCAGGTGGGTAACAAATTTTGAAGAAATAATTTTTAAAAAAGTTTGCAAAGCCTATGCAAACAGTTGCACTCCGTTGTGGACTCAAAGACCTTGCACTATATTAAATATATTATGAAGTAAATTTATACGACTTGATTGTTATGTCTTGTCCTATTCATTCCAGACTATTTCACTTTTGCTAGGAGCATCTGAATACACTGAAGGTAAGAAACTGTGAAAGTTACCAGGCGGTGTACATAATTCTTTGCTAACAGACGTGCAAAATGAAATTTACAGCAGATTTTGTGTCTTCCAGTTATGTATACCTCTCCCATTCCAAAACAAACAAACAAAAAAAACAAACTACAGTTTGTCTAGCTCATGTAGAGTACTAAAACTGGGAAATGTTCAATTTCTGCTCAAGTAACTGCTTTCTTTTTTAATCTGATCTCCAAGCCACTGTGGGGCTTCCCAACAAAGCTAGAAACCCTTTATTTTTCAGAAATTTATTTTCTCATTTTGACGATTTATCAAACCCCACTCCACTGCCTTTGCTGTGTTTAACTTCACCTTTCTGGTTCTTGTATATTGAAAAGTATTGATTACAGACTAAATGAAAAGGGCTTCCACATGCATGGTGCATGTGTATGAACTATCAGCATTTCAGAACCTGTAGATCCATTCTAATTTTTTTGATGTATATTTCTACAATACCACCCAAGTTCAAATGTAACTATAGTCTCAAGAAAAAAATGTGTAATTAATATAACTATTTTCTGCTATAAATTAGTAGCAGTAAATAAAAAAAGGAAACAAAAGACATGTCAACAGTAGTTGGGTATTAGCAATTGTAATATCAGCTTAACTGTGACTTTTACCAGATTTTAAAGAGAAAATATTAAATAAAGTGCAATTTACAGAAGCTACTAAAACACGTGCAGTAAACCCTGAAACAGACAAAACTTAAAATCGTATAAAAAGGCCACTCAAGATCTTAAACTTACACACTCAGAAAGAGGCCATTAAACCTGGCATACTTTTATGTAAATTGCGCAGAGCCATGAAAAAGTGTCAGAAATTATTGGCTCTCATAACCCGAGAAGATGTTGGAACAGAAAAATAATGTTTGTTTGCTTTATTAACCAAGTTGCCTTTAGAATCACAGAACCTTTGAGTGGTTTGGGTTGTTCAAGCCCTCTCCACCAGGGGCAGGGATGCCAGTCACTGGACCAAGTTGCTGAAGGCCTCATCTATCCTCGCCTTGAACGTTTTCAAGAATTGGGCATCCGCGATTTCTCTGGGCAACTTGTGCCACCCTCACAGTAAAGAACTTCTTCTTCACATCTTATCTAAAGCTATCACCTTTCAGTTTAAAACCATTAACACTTGTCCTATCACTACAGATCCTTGCAAAACAAAGCCCTCTTCAGGTAGGCCCCTTCTAGGTACAAAGGCTGCAGTAATGTCTCCAGAGAGACTTCTCTTTCCCAGACACAACAAGCCCAGTTCTCTCAGCCTTTTCACATAGCAGAGGTGCTTCAGCCTTTGGATCATCTTTGTAGCCCTCCTCTGGACCTGCTGTAACAGGCCAACATCTTTCTTTTGCTTAGGGCCCCAGAACTGGACTTAATACTGCAGGTGGGATCTCATGAGAGCAGAGTAGAGGAGCAGAATCACTTCCCTCACCCTGCTGGCCACGCTGCTTTGGATGCTGCCCAGGATGCTTTCAGCTTTCTGGACTGCAAGTGCACATTGCCAGGTCATGTTGAGCTTCTCATCAACCAAGAATTGTGAGGTTTCCTCCCCAGGGCTGCTCTCAATATCGTCTTAACCCAGACTGTATTTTTGTCTGAGGTTGCCCCTGACCCACGTGTAGGATTTTGTACTTGGCCCTGTTGCACTTCCTGAAGTTCCACAGGCCCATGTCTCAAGCCTGTCAAGGTCCCTCTGGATGGCATGCCTGCCCTCCAGCATGCTTGGACCACACCATGCAGCTTGGTGTCTTCAGCAAACTTGTTGCAGGTGCACTCAATCCCACTGTCCATGGGACTACTACAGAGATGTTAAATTTGATTCCAAAAGGAAAAACTCTTTGGTGTGAAAGAAATCTCCAAACCCTCTGGTCTATAACTTAAAATGCCTGGGAATATTGTATTGAAGTCAATTTTGTAGAGTAATTAAACGTTTTTAACTGAAATTAACTGTATAACTTATTTGCATAAATGGTGCTGTGAAGCAATTTCAGTGTACACAAGGGACAGACACACTGTTATTTCATCAAAAACGTAGCGTGCTTTATACACAGGGATAAGGCTTATAATGCTAGTACTGTTATCATGCCCCAGACTGTGATATAGATGAGATTAGTTCAGTTGAGGGTAGCTCTACAAATTGTACCAAGCCATATGTGTAATATAACTGTGATGTGCAAATAGGAGCTCTGAGAATGAGTATCAAAATGGAAGTCCTGATTCCTTTCTCCAAATTCCCGTCTTATCTTTAAAATGTGAGAAAAAGATTTTATTTTCTTTCCTAGAGTTAAGTTCTCAATTTTGCCTCAGAACAGTCTTTTCCTTCCTTTTGCCCTACCAGTATGCTCAAAAGGATCAGGACAAAGTCTTAGGCATTGTTCTGCCATCCTCAAAGCTAAATGCTAAAGTGCTATATACAAAATAAAACAGAGTTTCACTCCTCTCACTCAAAAAGCACATAATTCTTGGCTATTTTAAATCTGTTACTTTAATTTTAAATCTATTACTTGGAATAACTGAGTATATTTTCAAATACTACAAGTTTTCACCTTACTTAGGTCATCAGTGGAAATATATACAATTAACATTAGTGAGTTCCAATTCAACTGATTCATGTTCACTTGCAAAATATTTATTTACTTGTAGACTTTTCCCATGGTGATGCAGAAGATTGTTCCATTTCTCTTGAAATAAATATGAAGCACACTGGAAACTTTTTTTCTTTCAACATTTTGAAAAAAGGCAGTTGAATCTAAAAAACAAGAAGTTTGATCACTACACCTACTTATTCTCACTCTGTACCCCCTGAGACATTTTATCCATCCAGATTGCTAGCCATCTTTGTATACCTACTTAAATTGTTCTTTCAAGGTGGATTTAGTTTATGCTTTCAAATTTTAATCCACATTATAATAACATTATGTTTAAGTATCTCAGAGAATATTAGATGTTCACTATATACACTTATTTACATCTATATTTACACTTTTGTTCACGGGATTAGAAAGCCCATTAAAAACCTGGTGAATAAGCAGCCTGTCGATCATAATTATGAACTACTAATCTTTTTCAAAACTAAATGGCTGACTCATGAAAAAATAAAGATCTGTTTTAGGAAAACAAGATTTGCAGTACAGTTCTTGTAAGTCTCAATCATCATCCCTGAAATAATAATGTAATTTCTATTCATCTTAATCTTACTAAAATTTTGAATTATGTTTACTAGACTAAAAAAAACCCCATCAAACCAAACCTTTGAAATTATTACTGCAACAGGGATAGTAACAACAAAAACATAGTTTATTAGTGCAAGAACAGATGGAAGATTATTATGGCATAGTAAGCTTGCAGAAACGTGCTTGAGATAAATTCGCTAACAGAGCACATAACCCCCTTTATTTTAATTATTGTGAGAAAAAGCTGCTAGATGGATGTAACAGAAAGACTTTTATATAAACTATATATATCGATTTTTACCTAATTAGAAAACACTTTATCTGAGGAACAAATTACATGTTCACATTACGACCACCAGGATCCAGTGATCCCTGCTGACTGGGACCATCCTGATAGTGCTCTATCAAGATGGAATCCAGCTGTAAAGTTATTATTTTTCTCCCACAGCTAATTAATATTTTCATCTGCATTAACCAATGGACAGATGTCATGTCTAAAGTATTTAGAAAATGCAGCAGAGACATAAATATTTTTCCAAATTGATCAAATATTATTTTTTTTGTGAATACTTCACAGTGTCACCCATTAAAAAATTAAAACCCTGTCCCTGAATTTTGCAGGTTTTCTGTTTCTCAGTTAACTTTGCACGTGGCCATGATCTTCTGTTGTCCATGTTCCAAGAACTTAATATATCAGTTTTTTCAGGAGGGTGATAGAGAATCAAAGTTTTTCTTTGGATCCTGTGTGGCTTATATGAATGGTGTAGCAGAGTGTTTCATCTTCCTAGCATTTTATCCTTACCACATAAACACACACAAATAAAAAATAAAATAAAATTCCAATTCCACAACACAATGCTTGTTTATTTGGTCAAACTATCAAGATCAGATACACAAAATAGGAAAATTTCAGAAGGAAAAAATACATCCAACAAGAACAAATCAAAAGCAAAGTAGAAGATCAGCCATTACACAGCAGATCTAGCAAAATCTTTTATTATCTGTCAATCACAGTCCAAATACGTCACTACTCCAAAATGTCAAATGACCTTCTGACAGTGTCCCACTAGCAAAAGTCCTCTATTTGAAAAACAGGCAATAGCTGTTCAGTGTCATCCTGCACTGGAAAAAAAAAACAAAAAGATTTTTCTGTACCCTTTTTTTTTAAAGAAATGGAGCATGACTGAATAATAGGAGAATATAGAATACCTAGACTATTAGAATAATCAAAAGGAACAAAGGAACCAATTTTGTGTAATCTAGAAGATAAAAGACCAAGAAATGCTAGATACTTCTTTGTCCTTCAGACACCAAAGGTAGCTAATATTACTCTATTTCTGCAAAAATAAATAAGAAAAAATTAGTTTACATTTTCAACAAAATTATAACTTTGCATTAGAACTAGAAAGTTTATTTCCAAAAGGCAATGCAGTATCTAAGTAGACTTTCAAAAGACATTTTTAAAAACCAGGAAAGCAATAAGTCTCTGAGTTAGAATCCTACAACAATTACATTGCTACATCTCAAAGGCATGGATTCCAGGAGATTCCCTCTCAGAAGAAATATCCTTTTATGGTGATGACATAGAATTTCAGTGTTCTTTTCATTTATCCTCCAATAAGTCATTTTGTTATAGGAGAAAAAATTGGTGCAGCTTTTCATTTGGTTCGTTGGTTGGTTTTGGTTTGGTTTGGTCTTTGTTTTTTCTCTGATAGTTCTCCAGCAGTTGGAAGACAATGCAAAACTCCGTGGTGGGATTATATATGTGTTTAATATAATTTGCATACAAAGTTCTGAATGAATAAGCTCATTTCAAAAATTTTTTGTTTTAAAAGGAGAAAATAATTTAGTTCTATCTAGTTATTTGAGAATGGTTTGTGTGCAAGGTGTTGTCAACCCAGTATTTCCACCCACTCTGAAAATATTTCTCTGAAGTATTTTCCCTACCCAGAACTGCGGTTAGAGTCACTAGAATCCCATTTAACAAAGCATTAAGGCTAATTCAGTCATTGAAATATCATGGGCTTTGCCCATTTAAAAAAAGGCAAGTGCTATAGTTCTGAAAATACAAGTGGATTCTGAATAATGATAAATTTCAGAATTCCCAGGTGTATTTCAGAAGTGAGAACCTCTAGAAATCCGTTCTATCCAAAACAGTTAAGAGATATTGAAAGCTACTACTCCAGCCTGAAAGAATTTATTTTAAATTAAATTCTGTACAATCTCTGCTAGATTTGAGACAGAACAGTAAAAAATAGTTTGCAGGTATTACACACCTGAATATATTAATAACCATGACTATCTTCTTATATTCTGGATGCCATAAAATCTAAGTTAGTAGACTACGAACATAGCATATCCAAATTCTACAGCATAGTGTGCAATACTGCAATATGGTATGCTACAAGATAATACCCATTTGTAGGCTGAAGTGAAAATGAAACTTCTATTTCATTTTTGGTGGAGAAATACAAAATTCCAGCTTATGAACTAACATCTACTTGCAATTGTAGCCTTAGCCTGTAATAATGCTAGGAGAAGGCCGCACAGAAATTATCCATTAATGAAGTTTGCAAAAAAATTATTTCTCCTTTATCTTTTTGACAATAAAATTTCTACTCTATTGCTCATACTAAAGCAAAAGTAAAAATGAAATAAGAATATGGAGCTTTAAATTCCCACTTTCTCATATGGACCATTAAATCATAAAGTGGTTAAAAAAATTAGGAATAATATGAATTGTTAGGCTTGCTTCCCATTGTTGTGTCATAAAGGATATAGGCTTGATATGCCTGAATTTCATTCAGACTACCCTTATTTTCAACAGGTACTGACTTTCAAGATTTGCAAGCAATGCAAGCAGCAGAGCCTTAGATGGTTGTTCTTGAAGGAGATGATAAAGTCCATAAAGAATTTCTCTCATGAAGAGATAGTCTGACACATGGCATATACAAGCCAGAATTTCACAAAATAGCATAATGCATGTAGCACATTTATGGAAGTGATGTAGTTAAAATGCAGAGCTGATCATTGCTATTCAGCCTAAAACACTGGTATTTAGATTAGTTTAAAAGTTGTACGTAGCAGGCAAACCTCAAATGAAGGAAACCAGTGGCACTTGTTTGTCAGAGTTAATGATAAATAGTAATATCTGAGAGATTCTATGTAAATCAGAAAATTTTTTTAAAAATCTCACTGAAATTAGGATATTAGCTAAAATTAAGTTAAAATTTAAGTTAAAATTAAAGTTTTGATCATACAAGGCTTTATTATGAATAAATAATTTTATTATATGAAAATGTCTATATTAGTGAAGGAATCTGCTTGGTCTAGTCAAACCCATTGGAACAGTTCTACAATTAAGAAAATAATGTTTTAGCAAGATTTGATAAATATCAAAATGCTGGAAATCTGCCATTGAGTTGGAATTCATGCAACATTTCCCCCTTCTTTGTATCCGGCAGTTAGTACAATTGGTACCTTAAAGCTAAATAGATCTCTTAGCAACAGTAGAATTTACATGCACCTCGCAGTGTGCTTCAGGAAAAAATCAAACAGGTGATCTTTTGCTGTACACATTAAAAACAGTACATCTTATAATAAAAAAGAGTACATCACTGAGCACTAGCTACATAATTTATAAAATAGTTTTTTAGTTTTTGAAGGTTTATATTTGTGAAGGAATTTTGTTGTAAATACTACTAAAGAGAATGATTTTCATCAACTTGGTTTGGATCAAGCTTCTGTCAAATAAGTTCTTTAATATTTCGCGTTTGTATATCCACATTTTTCTGAATATCAGATTGATTTTTTCGTTAAGTATATTTTTCAACAGTGCTGACTGCTCAGTAGTCATTGATGTACTGTTTATGACGCCCTGGCTGAGAGGCCCACATTTTATCTAGCACGTAAGAATTCCTCTTACTAGTTGCTTCAAAACTAGTGATTATACTTCACCATTTCGGAAAGGATAATAAAAACAAAAACATAACCCACCAAAAAAACCCTACCCAAACAAAAACCACACCAAACCCCTGTATATATATTTCTTTTTTGCCACTGCCAGGAGTGGAAACAACCTGCTGAAGCTAGGGTTCATCTTTTATACTAATGATTAGTATCATTATATTCAGATATAATACTGTCTTTTGTTACATAAGTAAGATATAAATAATATTTCAACATTAAAAGGCTCATTCACCCACACTTTTTAAAGTAATTGGTATCCTGTTTTGATATCCTGTTTTATTTCTCTTCTTCCTAAAACTAAACTAAACTAAACTAAACTGAACTAAACTAAACTGAACTAAATAGATTTAATTCTGCACTGAATTTATATCAGTCTGGTACATTTAAACTCAAATTTTAGACTCAGCTAAGTGTACACCAGTATATATTTCTAAACAATTTAAGGAACTCATTACAAAAATGGTGTAAGAAATGGATTATATAAGAAATGGATATATAAATGGGAATGAAAGAACTTCAAAAACATTTGCTTAATTGTCATTTGTTCTCTATTCAACAGGCAAAAAAAGAGACTTGCTAGAAATCTTTCTATAATCACATGACTAAAGCAAAAACAACTTATCCTTGAGGTCCTCTCTTAATTACTTTAAGAGTTACTACACTTACACCATGTTTTCTTCTAAGGCATGCATTTAGTTTAACACTGTACTCTCATCTCATTGCTTCAGGATCACAACAGAACAAAGAAGCTATGGCACATTTAAAAATAACTCCATACAATTCAATGCCAAAGAACAAATGCCACGGTTTCATGACCTTCATACTACTAATTCGATCTTTGGGGCACTAAAACTGATTCTATTAATATTGGCACAGTAAAAACTTGCATTATCCTTAGTGCCATTCCCTGAAAAACTTTGCAAAACCACCAGCAGATAAGATAGAGGTTTTCTGTGATAAAAGTTCCGTTTAAACAGCTCAAAGCACAATATTTCAAACTTTTCTCACAAGAGATTGTACTTGTCAAGTTCATGCCTTTACAACAACTTCAAAAAGATTCCATCCATAATAAATCTACTTCTCTACATATACGTTGCCCTAGGCGCAATAGCATTAATGAAAACAAAGCAAAAACCAAGAAAAACAATCTGGACAAAGAAATGCAGTTACAGAAATTCCATCTTGCTTTTCTACAGACTACCTTCTCCGAGATACACAGACATACGCAAAAGAAAATGTTGCTTTAATATTCTACAAAAATTCAGACATCTCAAAAGGTTAGATGATGAACTTGTCGAGCACACATAGGATTTTATAATTTGTGTTTAACTCATAAAACCCCTAGACACATTGTCATTTATTTTTAATTTTGCGGTTTTTGAGCAACTCCAGTTATACTAAGTAAACTAAGAAGTTCTGTATAATTGTACATAATCATTGAAATTTAGTCCAGGTTCTTAGGGTATTAAAGGACTTTTCAGGAAAATATACATTCTATGGCTAATGACTGAGTTTGTTGCTCCCATAAATAAAAGTTGCTGTAGGAACTAACTCCTGAGTAACATCGCCTATTACTGTAGCTCAAATGCTGTATAAGGGTGATCTCATAAAACTGACTCTTGTTCCTACATTTAGTCATATGCCTATTATTCCAAAACCTATTCTTCAAAGTCAGATACAAATACCACAAGCATTTCTGACAGCCAATCACTCATGAGACAAGAGAAAGCAATTTGAAAAATAAGAGTAGTTGATTTCTTATGAATATCTTGAATACTAGTTACTATGACATAATTTCCTACAGAATAGAAACCTGCCAGCTAATATTCCATTCTAACATTTTCTCTATTAAAGTTAAGTACATGTGTTTAACAGAACTCCATCTGAGATCCATAATGAAAATGGGAAAATAAGTTGACCTAATTTTATAAAATAAACATGAATACTTCCCATGTTCTTTCCTGCAGTGCAGTACAGAAATTTAAGTTAACATACTTTAGAAATATTTAGTGTTATCTATTTTATAAGCACAGCTTATACATCATTGCTATTTATTCATTTGTCAGTCATGAAAGACAAATGTTCATTTGTAGGTCCAGGGCATAATAATTCAAACATCTTAAAAATTGTAACCAAAAAAGTGTTCAATGAGTCTTTTTTTTGGCACTGAGAATAAATTCTTTTCCTATTTGTCTTACAAGCATAAATACAAAGGAATCTCTGCAGAAATTCTAATGTTTCTTCAATGAGGTTTCTTTTTTATCATATTTGTGACACTTATACCAAATTCTTCACTCTAGTGAGGACACCTTGGAGAATTTCTGGAGCTAAGTTCCCTGTATTTTAAATTGTGTAAGCTAAAACCGTATCTTCTCTCAAAGACAATTTCTCATGTAATTTAAATAAACAAAACAAATCAATGAAAAATATGACTGGTACTTAAAATTTTATTACTGAATTTTGCTTATTGAATACATTTGTTACAAGTAACATGAGTTTAACTATAATACAGTGGCACAGCTTAAGACTTTGGCTAGTGTCTTAGAATTGTTCATTTTTGGCTGGTTTTACTTTTCTTGTTTTACATTCTGCTATGTACTGGAAGCTAAGTAAGAATAATCAACAGCAACAAGCAATAATAGCATTAGAATAATTACATATTAAGCTGTCCTCCTCTTAAGGAAGCCAAAAAGAATATTATCTTAGAATAGGATGTGAGAGAGAGAATCTTTTAAATATAACTGAGTATTATTCATGTTCCTCAGATGGCACGAAGCTTTATCACATTTTCCTCTATGCCACCCCGAAGACCCCTTTCTAATCAATTCATAATAAAAACAAAAGCAGAAAGACCTTTACAAAGCAAACTGAAATTAAGGCTTAATTTATGAGTCCTATCAAAAGAAGAAGAAATCCATCCTCATTAAATAGAGGCTATAGTCTATATAAGCACAAAGAATAATTTCATTTATCATAAAATGAGGTGATATTAAAAGCTTTACATAAAGACCTTCATCTGATGCTTTTAATCTCCTGTAGATGAGTTCTCACACACACTCTAACAATTATCTATCTGCAAACAGGGCATGCACTGAGATGAATACCTGAAATACTGTTCAATCTGTCTTTGTATCCCGGAAACCTCTGGAGACAGCACTGCACTCCATAAAGCGTGAAAAGCAACTGAGGGGCAAGTTCACTCAAATTTTTGGAGTCAAGGATTTAATATTTCTTTATGACCTAGCCAATGAGAGTGTTTGTAACAACTAGAAAAAAGACGATTGTCTACTCAGCACAGATTCTTTTAAATATAGATTCTGAGTCAGTGGGAACCAACGTTTAGGTCCATCCTTAACTTAAAGGGTAAAAGATTTATTTTTGCTCCTCCATCCCTTTATTCTTTTTAATAAAACGTATTAAAAAAATTGCAGGCATAGAGTATGTGTTTGCAACATATTTTAAAAATAATTGCTCTTCCTTCATCTTAGTCACGTGATAAACTAGTTGTCTCTTACTATCAGAAGATACGCATATTTCAGATGGTCAATAGGGGTGAGGAATGAAGGAGTTAGATTTACTTCGAGTTGTAATTTCAAAGAATTCTAAAGCATACCATTTGAACATAACAAGCAAATATACTGGGTTTATATTGAAGACATAAAAGTTCTGAGTTTAACTTTAAATTGTATTTCAGTCAGATTTATCATAGTTCCATTAAACATGGAAAATTTGTAAGTAGATTCAATATCAATGGTTTGTCAAAATTGTATCATCAGGCCACTCCAGCATACAGGGAAGTAAATTTGAAATCTAACAAATGGAGTACTGTTTCATGAAAGGATTAGTCTGATAAATATAAGTGGCTGACAGAAGCCATTTCAGTGGTTTCTGATTTGATGGAGATGTATGCCTTCTTTCTTTAACTAATATGTGTTAAAAACCCACATTGTTTTCCTTACTGAACATGTGGGTGTTTTTTCCTGAAATGAAAGCATTCATATCAGCCTGCTGTACACAACTAAAAATTTTGGTTTACTATGGTATGTGGAAGTTTTATGACTATTATGTTTCTCCACATCTACTCAAAAAATATAGGAAATGCACAGCTGTGCACCGCTGTCCCATTTACTCTGTCAATAGAGCTATATGCTGTTCCGTATTTAGGGGCAAATATTGACCAGTTAAATTTATTAAATTTCTGAGAAAGAATTTTCGTCATTAACTGAGTTGATGCTGTCCCACATAACATCAAAAAAAACGTGGACCATTCAGTGAGTAAGGAATTGCCTGCATGGTCACACTCAAGCCGTTGCAGTCAATGGCTTGATGTCTCGGTGAAGACATTTGATGAGTGGTATCCTCCTGTAGTTTGTACTGGGAACAGTACAATTTAACAACTTTTCTGGGTGCATTGGTAGTGGGATTAAGTACACCCTCAACAAGTTTGTTGATGACATCACATAGAGTGCTGTGGTTGACATTCTAGAGGAAAGGGATGCCATTCAGAAGGACTTTGATAGACTTGAGAAGCGGGCCTGTGCAAAGCTCATAAAGTTCTACATGGCCAAATTTAAGGTCCTGCACCTGGGTAGGGGTAATTCCAAACATGGATACAGGCTAGGCCATGAGTGGATTTACAGCAGGCCTACAAAGACGGACTTAAGGGAATTGGTGGATGAAAAACTGAATATGACCCAGCAACGGGCACTTGCAGCTGAGAAAGTCAACCACCCTAAGCTGTTTCAAAGTCAGTGTGATCAGGAGGTCGAGAGAGATGATTCTGCACCTCTACTCTGCTCTCATGCTACCCCACCTGTAGTACTCCATCTGGCTCTGGGGCCCCCAACAGAAGAAAGATGTGGACCTGATAAAATGGATCCAGAGAAGGGCCACACAGATGATCAGAAGGCTGAAGCCCCTCTCCTATAAGGAAAGGATGAGAGAGTTGGGATTGTTTAAAACAGAGAAAGCATGACTCTGTGGATACCATTAGGAAAGACAGGGAGGCTTTCTTTATCAAGGAGTGTAGTGATCGGGTGAGGGAGAATGACTTTAAACAGAAAGATGGTAGTTTTGGATTAGACATTAGGAAGAATTTTCATCACTACTAGAGTGGTGATGCATTGGAACAGGTTGCCCGGAGAAGTTGTGGATGCCCCGTCCCTGGAATTATTCAAGGCCGGGTCGGACAGGGCTTTGGGCAACCTGGTCTAGTGGAAGGTATCTCTATTCATAGCAGGTGTTTGGAACTGGATGATCTTTCAGGTCCCTTCCAGGCCATCCTGTTCTACGGTTCATTCTATGATTTTCCAAGACAGATTTATATATCACCTGAGAAAGGATCCCATTAATCCTCAGTTAAAACCTAACAGTCAAATTTGTTAGTATGTTACACTTCCCAAAAATCATATGACACTGCATGTTGAAGTGCAAAATCAGTAAGGGAAGAGAGTGTTTAGGAAATTATTTTTGTCCTTCAGGGAAGACAACACGTAGTATTTTATGTATAGTATCTGTCTTGATAATTGAAATAAATTGACACTATGTATTATATTTCAGTGTAATTCAACACATCAAACAAAGTAGACTTGGCTCAAAATGTACATCTCCAAAATGCCTAAGGGGGACAGTTACAACTTTTCTGCCAAACCGATTTATGCTGTGCTCAAATGCTAACAAATTTCAAATGACAGCACATGCTTACAAACTCCAAATTAAAACACTGTATGTATTACTTCTAAAGGGATTTATCAAGCAACTGATTGTGACTGACTGCATTTTTTTTTCCTTTTTTTTTGTTTCCTTGATTATCCTCTTATTAAGTTTGTTGCAGATGCGCTTTGCACCAAAAGGGTGAACAGCAATTACAGTAAAGTTTTCTATAAACATAATTTCATAAGCTGTCAGAGAAATAATTTTGATATTATAAACAGATTCATACATTTTAAATAGATTTAGACCATCTTACTAGCATAGCTAAAGGAAAAAAAAAAGAAAAAGAAAATAGTGGTTTCGGAAATCAGATACAAATTTAGACATTACTGTTCATTAACTACCAGAAAAAAAGTATTTCAGTAACAGTATGTGGAAACCCTTGAGATGTGTCAATTGACTGTATTTTTATGGACCAATAGGACATACTCTAAATGAAACTGTATGTAGTGCTTAGTGTTATGAATTTGCACTTGGAGGAAGTGCAAAGCTCATGTCCACTAAGGTTGTGGGTACTCATAAAAATAGCCAAGAATGCTTTCCTCACTCCTGATTCTTCCATCTATAACTCTATAAATCTAACCACTTCCTAATAGCTTTCTCTCCTACTGATAAGTAGTTTGGAGTGAAACTGTATATATTTTCTCAAACAGTGAAAGAGAGGTCATGCACTGTTCCCTCATTCACTGTCAGTATGTACTTCAACAGGGTCTGTACAAGGCATGGCAGGAACAAGGTATGGTTTCATAAACCATTGTTGAGCACTGGGAAGAGATGTCAAGTTTTTCCCATGAAAATTTAATGCCATATTGCGATGACAACAGAAATTCAGGTGATAAACATATTAGCTTTTTTTTAAAAAATTTATTTTTAGGCATTCTGGAGTTGGATACTTGATTATACTGCCTTTTGATGCCATTATTGCTACATAAGGCACTAAAAGGCCTTTCACTTAATATGCAACTGTTCTGGTGGCAATGTGCCTTGACCTAACTTCCTTCCTGATCTTTTCTTCATAGGAAGAAGAATTTGTTTTCAATCCTTTAGCATTTCTATGCTACTTTGACTGCAGATAAGAGATATAGAAGTATATGATTCCATTTAAAGAATGTAAATTACTTCAGGTTATACAATTACATTTCTGTAAGGAGCTATGTTGTTTGTAAAGTATGTTATTGTTAGTTCTATTATATGACCATAAAATGCCAAATTTTTCAAACGGTTACAAGCCTGTGGTACTAAAAGACTTTGATAACTTACAGTTGGCTTGTGAAAAACAACAATCAAAAAGGCCTGACAGATTTGTATCATTGAACTAGGATGCCTTTTTTCATTTGTTCTCTTCAGCAAAGAAATATCTGTTTCAGATTCCACAAAAAAGAAAGATGGGAACCTCTTTTACTAATAAAATTCTCTATGTAAGCATATCCAAGACTTCCCCAAATAAATACCGGTTACCTGTATGCTAATTGCACAATGCCATTTTATCACATTCAGATGAATTGCTGTGACATATGAAACTGACCTGGTGAAACTAACTCTCTGATATTGAGTTTCCTTTTTTATAATATTTAGAGGCAAAAAAATATTTTGCAAGCCCAAGCACTTTAAAACCTGGTTCCCAATAAAATCTTGGTGCCTGTATCATTGATCTCTTCGTGTAGTCCATCAGTCCATTATCACCAATGTGGTGTAACTAAAGAGGAAGTGTTACTGCAAGATTCTTTGTTCACAACAGTCTCAGTAACTTGCTGAGTTTGAGTGATGAAACTATGACATCATACATGGTGAATAATCTGACTTCTCATCCATCAAGCAGAGACTAAATCAATTCAGCATATTATTTTGAGGATATATACCAAATCGCTTGGAAAACTTATGATACATCTCTACATCTTAAAGTTTCCTTTGAAACAATTTACCAAGAAAAAAAAATAGCTAGAGACATTAACTATTCTAACTGTTGAAAATACAGTCTAATTTTACTAAATAAGTAATTCCACATTCTGTGGAAAAAAAGAAAGTCACAGAACAGATTTTAAAGATAAAATCATACAGTTCTGTGTTACAATTTGTATATATATCTAGTATGTGAATATGTGACTTCTGAATAGATATGTTGGCATAACTCATCATCCTCTCATGAGTAGGTTTTGCATCTCATTTTCAATCTCATCTGGTACCTTACTGTAACCTAGAACTCCACTTTTTTCAATTGGTTTTCTTCTTGTCTGATTCATTAACATCACTGTCTGTTGTGCTGAGAATTTCTCAGCTTCCTTTCTGGTCCCAAGAAACCCCAGAAAAGTCCTTGCTTGCATCATAGTTTCTTCATGCTATGCCTTCACTGAGTTACACCCCTGCCTCTAGAGTTGCTTTTTAGCAAACTCTTCAAGAACACTCCAAATGAACCAGATGTAATTGACATCTGCCTATCCAGACTAAAATTTAGAGTCCTTCTTAAACTACATTTAGGGAATGTCAGGTAGGAAAAATCACTCACCTGGGTCAAGCATGAGGGGATATATGACAGTCTATCCTATTTACCATTTTCCCTCTTTCCGGTACAGATCTTGAGCCGGAAGTTTCCTAACTCTGACTAGAGAAATCTGGATGTTCCCCAAGGCTGACCTGGTAATTACAGTCATTCAATAAATATCAAGTGCATTCAGGCATTCAAATTCTGCTTGATAGTCCCTATTAGGCATAAATCCCAGAGATATTATCAGAAGATTTTATTTCAGAATTGATACCATGAAACATATGGCATACAACAAACTGGATCCTCTTTTAAAAGGTCATCTAATTTGACAATACTGAAATTTATCTTACAAACCATAAGGGATTGTTTTCTCTAAAACACCTGTTGACATGTAAAACACAAATTCTATTATCTGGGATAATCTCTGTCAACTGTTTGAGACTTTGTGTGTATTTCACATCAGAAAGAAATCCACAAGAAAATATGAAACAAAACAATACCAAATAAAAATACCACCTACAAACCCCAACACTAATAAAGATTTCTATTCTATGATTTTAAATAGTCTATTTGCGAAACGCAGTGGGTCTAGAATATTGATATTGAAGTTCATCACATAATGAAGAGATTCTTTGAAAAATTATTAACAGTAGAAAAGAAAGCTTATGCTGAATATTTGTACTAGCGTTTCAGATACCGAATAACAAGTTAAGGCTGAGAAATTCACGTACATGTTCATAACTGGTTAAGAAGACTGGTTTTAAACACTTACACCCACTTGGAATGCTAATACACAATGTTTTCCACTGATACAGAAGTTAGCTATTTCTCTCTACAGGTCCAGAATTAACTGTATCCTGGTAGAGCCGTAAAGCTACCTAAGCTTGAATGTTCTGCTAATAGCATGGATTCTCATTAACTTCAGTGGAATTGTGAACTAGCTATAAAAGGCTGAACATACAGCATTGATGCTGACAAGATTATTTTTTAGTTTAGATAACTAAAACTCCTGAACATATAGTATCTTTTAAGTAATGTCCTAGGCTTTTTTCAAAGCCAAAAAAACCAGTCTTATATCTAAAACCAGTATTTTATGAAAATATTTTCAGCTAAACTCCAGTTCCCAAAAATTCTACAACAAACTAGATTGTATTTGTCTTTTTTTTTTCCTATAGCTGGAATGAAAATTAAAAAATGAAGAGGTAGCTAATAAACTGTTTGTTGTATTTACTTTTTTCAAATACAGAAATTAATTTAATCATGGATATGATATTGACATCAATAGTCTGACGTTGAGGCAGAATTAAAAATTACTGAAGATTAATTTAAATTATATTTCCTACCATTCCCTCATGAATATATGAAATAAGATAAAATAAGAATGATTTAGATTGAGAAGGTAATGAGATACCATAGTCTGGCTAAAATCAACATTCTTGAAGGGTTGAAAAAATGTTCAAAAAAAGTTTGACTAATTAATTTTTGATTCGCTGGATCATTTCAATTATCCAGAACTGTCACATCCAGTTCATTAAAATTATTTCAGTAAGATCGACATCTTTAGTAGTTTCAATATTCTCTGTGGCATTAAAGCTGTTTTTGAAAAGCCATGTATGACAAAAATATCAGGAGCATTTTGTTTGATTCAAAAGAAAATAGTATGTATATCTATCAAATATGACTGGCATGGTGTCCTGGGTTAGTTATATATTCTATTACCACCCACAAAAGCTGGATAAATTTCATTACACACCTGGGACTCCTTATCTCAACTGAGATAATCACTCCAACCGACAGGAAGCACCACCCACCCTGGTTATCTGATCTCAGGCAACGGCCCATTAGCACCACCCAGCTGATTATCTGATCTCAGTTAATGGCCCATTAGCACCACCCAGCCTGACTAATTAGCCTGAACCATCTCGAAGGACCCTAGGGCTCATCCAAGCTCGTTACCGAAGCAACCAGTAGAACACCAGGAAGATCCTCCTCCATTGTGAGAGTCCCCGCCCCTGGGGGAGGTGCCAGCCAAGAAGCACAGCATAAAACAAGGGTTTTGGATGGGAGAAGATGCCCTTGACTCGATGGGACTCTGCTCTTTGGGACTTCACTCTTGGCGGGACACTCGACTCGACTCCTCGGAATTGGATTTAGCTACTCCACTCCATTACCGCGACTGGACTACCAGGCTTTCCTGCACGACCAGTGCCTGCACAGCTACCACCCAGGTCAACAGGGTATCAGGTTGTACCATGACTCTGTCGGTTTGTTTAAGCCCGTGTTTCTGTATTACTGCATTGATTTTAACCTTTTATTTATTAAAATTGTAATTTTGACCTAAAATCTCTCGAGGTATTTGATGTGGGGTTAATTTCCCCTGCTGGTTTACAGCCAAACCAGCACACATGGTTAGAGCGGTTTTCACCAAAAAGGCTAAATAAGAAGAGAAATTTTAGAAACGAAATATTCTTAATTTTTATTGTAGTAGTTATAACAAAATAAAAGGGTAGGTAAATAATTACACATGTCCTGAATGCCAGCTGTGTTTTGAGTTATTACAGACCATAAAGTAATGTAAAAGGTAAAAGCCCCACTGCTTGTCAAAGCTGTGGCCCTAATTGTTAAGTATTATAACTTTTTCAGTTTGGAGACCTTGAAAGCACTGAGAGAATAATATATATCACCTTTATTTCTAATTCTACAATTAAATTTCAACTACACTTGATTATTCTGGGATTCCCATAACAGTATTAATCAGTCTAGTTTAAGACCAGTCATTCCACATCTCTTTTTTAAAATTTTAATTACAAGACATGTAACTAAAATAGGAAGCTATTTTTTCTTCTTGAAATTCAGTGATCTGACTGGCTCATTTTTACTTTGCTTGACAAAGATTGTAGTTAACACAGTTAGCTAAGATATGATGGATTTGAGATGAGACAAAATAAAACTAATGTGTAGCAGAGAGCCTAGCAGATATTCTTTAAGGCTGTTGGCATAGTCAAAATCTCATTTTTAATCTACAACCTGAGGAAAACAGTGGCTTTCTAAAACTTACAGATTTGCATTAGGAAATGAATCCTGGACAATTATACACAAGTTTTTTTCCTTTAGTCTCTAAATGTTAAATGGATAGAATCATAGTGTAGCTCAGAATAGAAGAGACCTCTGGTGTTCATCTAGTCTGATTCCTTCCCATGCAGCACGGGAAGCCAGACCTGGTGGCTCAGACTCTCTCAAGTCCAATAGTGAGTAGATATTCTTACCACCTACGATGCAGATTCCACAGCCTCTCTGAGTACCCGTCCCTATATTTGTCCACTGTATACCTGTCGTGGTTTAGGAATGGTACTCCCAAATTCAGTGCCCCCACCAAGACTCTCCCAAACCATGCTGCCACTCTCTTGCTCTCCTTCCTCCTCCCCTTCCCACTGCAGTGGGATGGAGTTGAGTATTTGAGCCACAAAAAGGGAAGGTCATGGGTTAAGATACAAACAATTTAGTGGAAACAGCAATGAGATAAGAAAACAAACAATAACAGTAACAATGCTAATAACAAAAGTATACAAAAGAGAGAGTGATTCATGTGCAAAAATGCTTACCGCAGGCTCCAGGTGACAATGAGCAATGCCTTCCCCCCTCCCTCCGTGTTTTTCTCAACCAGAAGCCCTGACCTTCTTTTTGGAAGCCAGAGAGTCCCTTATGCCTGCTCCCGACAATAGGTTACGGGGTGTGGAATATCCGCCTGGCCATGCCCCCTTCATGGCTACAGCAAAAAATTAACTCTGTCCTGACCAGAACCACGACATTATCCACCCCATATTCTACACAATCTATGTCATGCCCAGGCCCTTCACCCTCCAACTATATATATACACACATATACACAAATGTATACAAATACAGATATATACATAAATATACCCACATATATATATATATATGTATACGTATCTATCTATCTACAAGGACAGATATCATTTCAATAGTCAATGGCCATCCCTGCAAGGTGTCTGTTGAGCTCATTTAGTCCATGACTGTGGGTTCCATCCATCCTAGTTGTCTTCCGGGGCTCCTGGTGGTTGAAAGGTGCATCAGGTCCTCATGACTGGTGTTCCTGGAGCAGTCCATCCTCATTGTCCATGATAGTTATGGCATGCAGTGGCAGTGTCATTCAGCAATCAATATTACACATACATTCAATACTACAGATTGTTGTCCCCCAAAAATCAAATCCCGTTGAGGTACACGTTGTGCTTCCTCGTCCCTCTGCATTACCCACCAAGTGCACCCAGGTTCTTGAGCAAAAAAGATCCCATGGATGGGTTTGCCTTTACCTGAGGCAGGACTAATCCAAACAGCCTTCCCTAACACATTTCCCATATGCACCACGGGGACTTTATCCCCTTCTATGCCACATAGAGGTTTTGATTGGGCAGGGCCAGCTCGATTGGTAGAGCCTCTTGTTAAACTAACCAGAGGGCCTTAGCTAAATGTAGATCCCAACGTTTGAAGGCCCACCATCCATTGCTTTCAATGTGGTTTTTAACAGTCCATTGTACCATTCAATTTTTCCAGAGCCTGGAGCATGACAGGGAATATGGTACACCCACTCAGTACAGTGCTCTCAGGCCCAGGTGTCTGTGAGTCTGTTCTTGACAGGATCTGTTGTCTGACTCAATTCTTTCTGGGCTGCCATGTCCCAACAGGACTTGTTTTTCAAGGCCAAGATGTTGTTCCAGGTGGTGGCATGAGGCACAGGGTGCTTCTCCAGCCATTCAGTGGTTGCCTCCACCATCATAAGCACATAGTGCTTACTTGGCGGGTCTGTGTGAGTGCTATGTAATCAATCTGCCAGACTTCCCCATATTTATATTTCAACCATTATCCCCCATACCACAGAGGTTTTACCTTCTTGGCCTGCTTAATTGTAGTGCCTGTTTACAGTTACGGATAACCTGGAAGACAGTGCCCGTGGTTAAGTCCACCCATGCCACAAGTCCGTCTCCATGTTGCATCTCTTCCCTGATGACTTGAGGTGTTCATGGGCCCGGTGCACGTGAAATAACTTGCCCTTATGTTGCGAGTCCAGATATAACTGAGACACTTTGATCTTGGCAACTCAATGCACCTGTCCATTGTTGTCATGCTCTTCAGCAGCCCAACTTTGGTACGTGTGCATCTTCATGATGTACTTTTGCAGCCAGCCTCTCTACCTGGGCAGTGAAATCTTGCCACAATTCAGCAGCCCAGATGTGTTTACCTCTGTGCTGCCGAATGTTCCTTTTCCACCTTTCTAGCCACCCCCACAGAGTATTTGCTACCATCCATGCATCAGTGTTGAGGTAGAATGCTGGCTATTTCTCTCATTCAGTGCTACTTAAATCCAGGTGGACAGCTTTGAGCTCTGCAACCTGACTTGATTTACCTTGTCCCTCAATAACTTCTGTGAATTGCCCCATAGAGTGACATACAGCACCTCTCCGTTTTTAATGTATCCCTAGAATACTCCAGGAACTAGCAGTAAACAGATCATATCACTTTCCATTTTCTGATAGCTGATTATATGGTGGAGCCTCCTCAGCATATGTCACCTTCTCTTCTTCCTTCTCCGATGATGATAATAATCCAAAATTTCCACCTTTGGGCCTGTCCATGATGACTTCCAAGGTCCCTGGGTACTTGGGGATTCCTATGCAAACTCGCTGTGTGATCAGCGTGGTCCACTTACTCCACGTAGCAATCAGTGGACTTTCTCTTTGAACATCCAGCCCAGCACTGGCAGTCAGGGTGCCAGAAGAAGCTGTGCTTCAGTGTCAATCACTTCTGAAGCAGCTCCAACCCCACAGCTGCCAGCATCTCTTTTTCAGTTGGGGTGTAGCCTCGGGTTCTTTGTATACCCCACTGCAGAACCCCAGGGATCATCCTAGAGTCTTCCCTGGTATTTTTTGCCATAGTCTCCAGGAAGGATCATTCTCCCCGGTTTTTCACATCATATCCTGTCCAGATTGGCTCAAGAGCTCCTGAAAGAACAATCCCCTTTTTACTTTGTTCAAAAGCTTGTTGTTGTTCAGGATCCCACAAGAAACCACTCTTCTTCTGTGTCACATGGTTGAGAGGGTTTACAGTCTGATTATAATCCGGAATATGCATCCTCCAAAAATCCATAGTGCCTAGGAAAGTCTGTGTTTCCTTCTTGCTGGTTGGTGGGGACATAGCTACTGTTTTGTTGACAATATCCATTGGAGTCTGACAATGTCTGTCTTGCTATTCTATTCACAAAAACTGAATTTCTTGGGCAGGAAACCAGCCTTCAAGAGGATTTCCATTATCTTGTCCCCTTTTTCAAAACCTTTCTCTGCTGTGTTGGCCCAATAACATGACATCATGATGTCATCAATGCACTGCACATGTTCTGGAGCCCCCACCCTTTTCCAGTGCAGTCTGGATCCGTTCATGGCAAATAGAGGGGCTGTGTTTTCACTCCTGGGGCAGTCGGTTCCAGATGTACTGGACACCCTTCAGGTGACAGCAAACTGTGGCCTGCACTCTGCTGCCAGAGGAATGGAGAAAAATGTATTAGCAATGTTGATGGTGGCACCACTTTGCTGCCCTGGACTCCCGTGTGTACTGAGGTTTCAGCACACAGTGACACTCAGTGGTGGTGTGGTATCCTTCAGGCCATGACAGTCCACTCTCAGTCTTCATCTCCATTGCATTTATGCACTGGTGATATAGGACTATTAAAGGGTGAGTGAGACTTGCTGACCACTCCCTGGCTTTCTTGTTCATGAATGATTTCATGGATAAGGATCCTGGGATCCTGGTTGGTGCTGTATTGTTGACGGTGTGCTGTTGTGATAGTGATCGGTACCTGTTGCTCTTTTACCCTCATCAGTCCCACAGCAGAAGGATCCTTCTGAGAGAAGAGGAAAGGTATTCAAGATATGTCTCATTTCCTCTGTCTCTACAGCAGCTATCCCAAAAGCACAATGATGCCCTTTCAGATCTGTGAAATACCCTCTTCTGTGGTAATCTATGCCGAGGATACATGAGGCCTTTGGGCCAGTCCCAATGGGGTTTTTTGGGCATTCATTCCCAGTCAGGCTCACTTCAGATTCCAGTACAGTCAGCTGTTGAGATCCCCCTGTCGCCCCAGAAATAGAAATGAATTCTGCCCCTGAATATCTTGATGGCATCAGGGTACATTGTGCGCCAGTATCAACCAAAGCCTTATACTCTTGCAGATCTGATTTGCCAGGTCATCTGATCCACGCAGTCTAGTAGATCCAATTGCCCCTTTCCTTCACCTGGCTGGAGGCAGGGCCCTTCTAGCTCTGATCACAGCACTTGTTCCTCACTTCTTGTAAATATGACCTGGAGATCCCTTCAAGAGTATCAGAGGTAACATCAACCCTCATATTCTGTCTGAGGGTGTCCACTGGAAGCCGTAGCAGCACCTATCCTTGAAGAATTTCCTGTAGTGGTTGTTCTTCCTCTGAAATCATGTACCCATGCTGCTTGGGCAGAGCTGGGTTTTCTATCCCGTTTCCTTGTGTCCTCTCTGTAGTCATTCAGGTAAAACCACAGGTTACCTTGTGGTGTGTACCTTCTCAAGCAGTGGGGGTGTTTGCTCCCAAGCCCAGAAACTGTGGTCCATACTGGTGGGACATGGAACCCTTCCTCTCTTAACTTACTCAAGTCTTTCAAATCTGTCTGTAGTTTTGGGCAGTCTTACCACAGCTGAGGCTTCTCACACTAGGGAGCCCAGAACTGAATACAGAACTCCAGGTAGAATCTCACACACTTTGAATAGAAGACAGGATCCCTTCCCTGATACTCCTGTCTGCACCCTTGCTAAAGTAGCCCAGGAGGTGGTGGGCTAATTTGCCACAAGGGTGCAGTGCTGCTTCTTGTTTAGTAATTGTTAACCATGACACCCAGAATTTTCTGTCAAGCTGCATTCCAGCCAGTGAACTCCAAGTGTGTACTTGCAGAGGGCATTTATTAAGCTACAGGTGCATGGCTTGGCATTTTCAGTTGCTGAATTTCATGAGGAACATGTTTGTCCATTTCTTGAGCTTTTCCACATTCCTATAAATGATTATTCAATCCTGTCTTCCAGCATATTAACCATATCCTCCAAATTAGTGTTGACATTATATCTGATGTGGAGCACAAACTTGGTTAGAGTGTACTATTTGTTGTCATTTCAGATACTAACAAAAACATTGAACAATACTTATGATCCTCTATCCACTCTATATTTCAACAATTTGACTATAAGATACTATGCCAAAAGTCTTGCACATGAAAGAGATCCAGTTCTCACACTTTTAACGAAAAACTAGTGATCACATCCCAGAATGCAATGAGTTCAGATACATATAATTTGTCTTTGCAGCTTAGAAACACTGCTGAGGGAAAATAAAATGCTTAGAAGGTGATGGTAAATGGGAATCTTCTCATTGCTACTATTGCTCTTGCTCTACATTGGCCATTTTGAATAGGCTATTTTTTTGTTATTTAAACAGGTGTTTAAGCATATGAGAAAAAATGCTCCAGATAATAAAGTGGCTATCTTATTTGTTTATAACCTTAACATATGTTCAATGAACACAATGAATCTTCAAATCACTAGAAAGCTTGCAATGAAAAACTGGAAAGTATTTTGGGAATGATGAACATGTGTAAACTTTAGGTAGAAAAGGTATTCCAGACTGTTTTTCAGAGAAGAATCAATATCTTAACATAAATAAGGTCTCATTAAAATAATCCACATATGGATATAACTATCAGTTCTTTATTACTGTTGTTTTCCATAAATAAAAGAATAAACAAACATCATGAAGTTCAACAAAGAGATGCACAAAGCCGGTCATCCAGGTAGGAACAGCCCTAGGAACCAATATATTCTCAGGCTGGCCAGCACAAAAGTAACTTCACAGAAAAGGATCGGGTCAACACCAAGTTGAACATCAACCAGCCATGGGCCCTTGCCACAAAGAAGGTAAATGTGATCCTGCATTAGACAAAATACAGCCAGCAGACTGATCCTCTCTACTCAGCACTGGTGAGGCCACACCTGAAGTGCTGTGCCCAGTTCTGAGCTTCTCAGCACAAGAGAGATACAAAGCTACTGAAAAAAGTCCAGCAATGGGTCACTAAGATGATGTAGAGACTGGAACATCTCTTATATGAGGAAGGGCTGAGACACCTGGGACTCTTCAGCTTGGAGAAGAAAAAGTTCAGAGTGTGATCTCATGAGTGTATATAAATACCTGAAGGGAAAGTGTGAAGAAAACAAAACCAGGCCATTTTCAGTGGTGCCCAGTGACCCAACAAGAGGCAATGGACGCAGTCTGAAACACAGGAGGGCGCATCTGAACACCAGAAAGCACTTTGTTAACAGTGAGGGTGACTGAGCACCAACACAGAGTGCCCAGAGATCTTGTGTAGTCTCCATCCTTGGAGATACTCAAAAGCCACCCGGAGATGGTCCTGGGTAATGGGCTCTAGGTGACTGCTTGAGCAGGGGGATTGGACCAGAATATCTCAGATTCCTTGCAGCCTCAGCTGTTCTGTGATTATGTGATTCTACAAAAGAGACAAAAGTTTCTTCTGCTTAAATCGTTGTCACATTCATATTCTCTGGACAGAGATTTTAAGATGATGTCAGTAAAGATTGCAATACGTATTTGGAAATTCTATTCCTATTTTGGGGTGAATTTTAGTTTAAATAATCTGAAAGTCAGAGGTGAAAGCTGGTTTCAATTTCCCACAGTGTTGCTAGGGGTGAAAGCAAATGTATTTCCTCAATAATGTAAAGGCTCTTGGAGCCTCATGCTAACAGTATATGGATAAACCCTCATTTTCTGAATCATACTCAGGCTTCTTGCCAATTGAAATTCTCAGATCCATAGATGCTTATATATGAGGGAGGGGGAGTGGGAGGGCACACAGACACAGAGAGAAACACAGACAAAGACAAAGAAAGACATGAAGAGAGACATGGAGACAGACACAGAGACAGACAGAGAGAAAAGGATTAGATGTTATTATTAACATATAACAGTAAATAGAGCATATTAGACTACAAAGAATTACATTTGGGGTATTTCTTGAAGGTGGCTGTGGTGTTATGTGTTATGATTGAGGTTGCTCAAATGATAATGAATTTGGTAGGAATATTTTTTAGTGTATTTATTTTCTCTACTTCAATAATTAAGCTTTATATTTAATGCTCATTATTATTTTCAATGTTTTTCCTTAGAACTTAAAATAATTTTCTATTAAAAAATAAACTATTTAGACATCTAAATTCATTCAACACCCATAAATAAACTAAAACACAGCACTCATCTGTCAATAGGGTTTTTTGAAGAAAAAAGAGAAGAAAAAAGGATCTAGTACTGCTTGAAGTTGAGGTGTCCTTTTGTAAATGTTGTTGACAGTTCGCTATATCATGAGCTGCCTAAAATAATTAACCCATTCAGAAACAAAACATGAATTAAACACTGAATATTTCAAGCTTGTACAATGACAATTAGTTTTACAGAAAGACAAAGACATTTCAACTTGGTCTTCTCTTCAATGTAGAAATGATGGTTTGGGCATAGTGACTTGATATGAAAACTGTGATTAAGTCTTTAAGGATGTTTAGTAGCTAAGTCACTCCGGTATAATAAGATTTTTAGAACCCAGAGACTTACACAAACCTATTAGCAAATGCCCCCAAATCCACTACTAAAGTATTGATATTACAGAAATCAGTAAAAAGAAAATTCTATTAGCATTTTTTTTGAATACTAGTAATGGCTACAATTTTTTTCATAACCCTAAACAGGAATTTGCCCCATTCTGCCTTGAATGTTGCTGGGTTTCATTTGGTTATTAAAAGTCCTGTGAATGCTATATTGTCCTGGATTAATATAATTTCTTTTATTTTAATAACTCATTTTATAGTGTTGACAAAGTATAATTTGTTAGTTGTTCCTCTTTTGCAGCACTTCCCCTGTTACCGCTTCTCAGAAAAAAAATGAATTAAAATGCCTATATCAGTTCTTATGATTGCAGCTACAACTATGCTAAGTATCAAAACATAAATAAAATCTCAGTAGGAGAAAAGAAAAAGAACAGTGGCTGATAGAATAAAGCATGTGTTTTATAAACTAGATTTTAAAGATATAATGTTTACATAGTTGCTGTCAATCTTCAGGTTAAAAGAATGCATCCTTTGAATTAAAAGACACAGCTGCACTCATTCATTAGAAGAATATAGTGAGAACACAGAATCATGCCCCTAAAAGAATTATCACAAAAAGCTAAGAATAATGGCTATAACTGCAGCTTACTTTCATTGAATCCTAATTATAAGAGCACTTTTCACTCTGCTACTCGAATATTCAGAGCTACTATTAATTTGCCGGGAGCGATTTTCATTTTCCACATATCTTCAGGATTCAATTAAACTATTCTAGATACATTTTTAGAGTTTTAAAACATTTACACTCTGAATATATAATTTTACTTATTCATGGAGTTGAAGACATTTGTTAATGACATCTTCTAAAAGAGACAAGGAGAAATGATTAAGTAATACGGTTGTTTTTCACTCAAATTATGAAACAAAGTAGAATACAGTGCATTATCTATTTTATACAGCTTTCATGACACAGTACGTGAGAAGTGCATAATAATGGTCTGCCTGCAAGCTTTCAAGTCTTTTACCAGCCAAAGCATTATAACTAGTAATACAAACTCGGGTTCAGAAAAACATAGTATATAATTAGTAGTTATATCTTCAGAACCCTGTTTAATCATGGAATAATTAATACCTACAATATATGTCTGCCAAACTCTGCCCTACTATAGGTCAAATACAAATACTTAATACAAAAAACAATCCCAGGTTTAGGAACTTAAAACGTGATTCTTGTATTTCGCTCCCATACCAACATACATTTAGCCTTTCTTGAAAGCTAAAGCACCCAAGCACAATGAGTCTACATCTCTGGAGATCACCAAGTGCCAAAGAGGGTCAGATACAGAAGATTGCCCAAATGAGTTTAGGTAACTCCAGTGACAAATACTTCTCAACCTTTCTGGGCATGTTATTCCACTTCTGTAAAAAAAAAATAGCCCACATAAAAACAAACAAGAGAGTTGTTACTTCTCGTATTTAGGCAGAATTTCCTGTGATTCACTTTGTGCCCTCAGCACTCATGGGTGAATCCTGTCAGGTCTCAGTGACTTGTGTGTATCCAGTTTACATAAATGTTCCTGAACTTGATCCTCTTCCACCAAGCCTTTCTTGTTTCTGGTCTCAGGCACCTGGTATTGGTGAACACAGGTCTTATCAATGAAGACAGGGATGAAGAAGGCATTCAGTACCTCGGACTTTTTTAAGCCCTTTGCCACCAGGTCCTGCCCCTATTCTTACTTTTGCTGCTGCTGAACCTGTATATATAACTGCATGTTCTCATTGTATCAGCTGGAAAATGGAGACTGACTAGGAGATGTAATCAAGGTCACAGAGAAAATTGGAGTTTGTGAGTCCAAGAACTGTTCTTGGGGCTCACAGTCTACGCTGCTGTTTCTTTGAATAAAGTATTACTTTAATATGTATAATGAATGCGGAAAAAAAGCAAGGCCATAAACAAGTGGTTTTTTAGATCCTTAATAACAGCAAAATCTGCGAAAATGAAATGTCAACTCATCAAAGTGAACAAAAGCAATCTGAATGCAATATTTTCTGCCAGTAAAAAAAATATTAGAGCAGACTTAAGCAGATTCACAGACTGAAATGAAGCCAGGTATTCTCTTCAGAGTGTTTTCCTTTTTTCTTTTTTAGCTCAAACTGGAAATCAAAATGTTGAATGTTGTAAGAAAGTTTTTTACTAAGTACATTTTGAGTGCTACATCTATTTGCCAAAATAGAAACCAGCCACTGTGGGTGGTGATCTTCCAAAGTAGAAAGGGAAAAGGTCACTTAAGGCTTTAGTCTCTTAGGTGTTATGTGGCTAAGCACATACTTTAAAGCTTTGCTGCATAAGTGACACCTTGCTCAGCACCTTGCAAAGCTCATCCTTAGCAAGGTAATAATAATATTTTACTGGTGACATAATTTTTAAATATTTAAGCAAAAGACTATATTTTTGTGGATTAAAACTTCTTTCAGCTGGGATTCACAAAATACAGGAATTCATTGCAAAGCCTTTCAAGTGCTTAATTTTCATGTTTGGAATATGCTTGAGAAGTTGGCAGCTCATTGCTGAAGAACAGGCTTCAGGAGTCCTAGTTACGATTTAAACATCTCCACCTATATACCACTACCTGGCTCATTTCTGCCAAAGGGTTGTACTTGCCATAGGTCTGAATTTTGCTTTCCCAAAACCATTACATTTTGTCCATTTAAAGTCTTGATAAATATATTACGTTTAAGGAGTTTTGCTATGTTTTTTTTTTTTTTTCTGAAATACTGATATTTATTCATGTATTTATTTATATAGACTGCTATTACTTCTGGCCAAAGCATATTCATATCACAGACTAAAATAAAACTTTAAAGGCAGCATGTTCACTGCTGAAAATTTAGATCTCAAACATAATATTTTGTAGAATCATAGAATCATTGAATATCATGAGTTGGACGGGATCCACAAGGATTATCAAGTCGAACTCCTAACCCTGCACAGGACAGCTCCAAGTATCATGCCATGTGCCTGAGTGTTGTTCAAATGCTTCTTGAACTCTTTCTGGGTTGGTGCTGTGACCACTTCCCTGGGGAGCCTGTTCCAGTGCCCAACCACCCTCTGGGGGAAGAACCTTTTTCTAATATCAAACCTAAGCCTCCCCTGAGACAACTCCAGGCCATTCCCTCAGGTCCTGTCACTGGTCAGCAGAGAGATCAGTGCCTGCCCCTCCTCTTCCCCTCATGAGGAAGTTGCAGACTGGAATGAGGTCTCCCCTCAGTCTCCTCTTCTCCAGGCTGAACAGACCAAGTGACCTCACCCGCTACTCATATGGCTTCCCCTCAAGGCCCTTCACCATCTTCATTGCCTTCCTTTGGACACTCTCTGACGACTTAATATATTTTTAATACTTTGCTGCCCAAAATTGCACACAGTACCCAAATGCTGAGGCTACACCAGTAGAGAATCGAGCTATGTTTCATATAGCATATGACAATATTTCGTACTTTCACATTAGTATCTTTTTTGTGGATAGAAAATACTAATTAGTTTATGACACATTAAATATCATAGTAGTTGATTATCTCTAATTAATAATTAGGAATGAATGATATCTCCAGAGCCTTGGATGCTTTTCTGTGATTGTTATAATTGCTCTTTTATTGTTCCATCTAAAAATTAATTTTCTGTCCTCATTATTATCTTCTTTGAAATACTTATGAATAGGATCCAGCTAACAGCTATTTTGATTAACCTCCCTGAAGATGGCCTGAAATTTTTCATAACATTACAATTTCCTCTGAAGAATTTTTCATTCTTTTTAATAAAAAAATGTCATTCTTGCATTTTTTTCTCTCAAATATTTAGTATCCACTTAACATATTTTCAAATAATACAGAAAGTATGTAGGTAGTTTCGTCTAATGTACATAAGGCTACAAAGATTGTTAATATACTCTTACAAAATGACGTTTTATGACATCCACATTCTGTTTAAAGGGCTGAACAGGATGCAGCCAAGCCGGTTTTCATGTGGCTGTCTCAGACACATTACAGAAGTCTGAAAGATGCCCTAATTTATATCAACTGGTGTAGCCTCTGAGTAGTAATGTGTCTTCTGCAATAGAAACACTCTGACCGCCTTTCATTGCTTTTTGCTTCAGCATCTTTCTTCACTGGACTCCTTAGGAAGGAGGTAAAGGAGACAATTTTTTACACTTTCAGTTGCTAGGTATCTTGTTCTTCCCCTTAATAACCACTCATCTCTAGGTAGGGCACCAGAAAAACAGTATCAAAACAAAAGCTGCTATTTATGTATAGGTCATACGTTGCAGGGGCAGGCTGTGGAGGAGACAATCTGGCTGCAACAAAAAAAAACCAAACAAAAAACCCCCACCCAAAACCAAACAGACAAAAAATGAGCAACCAAAAACTAGGTTAGAGAGTTTAAAGTAGATTGAACTAGATCATCGACAGCAGAAGAGAGAGAAACTGCAGGAAAACATTTCTAGACACTCTTTTTAACCAAGTGCTACTTGAATTTAGGACACATTTCAGCTTCATCAAGTTTACAGCTCAGTGTGAAATGCTAACAGTTATATTATTTTTATAACATTTGTACCAACAAATCAGCCCATACATCTTATACATAACTCGGGCATTTGAGACATATTCTGTCCTGCTGCATTTCACCAATGTACTGAAATATGTTTTCTCGAATTTGAAAAACTGATTTTATTTGTTCCAGCAGTTCCTTTCATTGACCTTCAAAGAAAGTTACTGAAAGAGAATTCCTCTAATAACTAACACTGGTGGAATTTTAGTTGGTTTACTCACATGCCAGTGAAATAAACGCCACTTGATAAACCTGTTCTTTGTAATAGCTATGTACTGTGGTGCAGCTGTACTCAAGCTTCCTGTGTCCAAGCCAGCTTTTGAAGTAGACATAGTGAGCTGCCTCAGTGCAGCTCTAAGCTTGATTGAATTAGTCATGGCTATTACTTCTCAAATGCAGCTGTACTGCATTTGGGACCTGGCCATGTATTGCTATATAGTTTAGTACTGAGTTACACAGACATTAAAACCCTAGCAGACTTTGACAGAACTCCTTTATTTGTGCCCTATTAGCAATATGGAGCTGCCCCAAGACACACATCTAAGAAAGAAAGTCAAGCACAGAAACATTCACTATTGTCACAACTAATCTCTAGGCATTCTCGAGAGGATAAAAACGAAACAAAAATCATATACCATTAAGCATTTTTAAACGGCATTGATAGTGGCACCTCTTAGTATGAACAAGAAAAAAAATCAGGTTTCTAGGTAAAACGAGGAATAAAAAATTCATGTATTTAACTTCAATGTCAGTTAGGTATATAGGCATTTGGGAGGAGTCAGAAGACTGATGAAGAGGGGAAAAGGTACTGAACATTGAACTCTTGAACTCAGATTTCTTTCTCCAGCGAGTAAATGTTATGACTGCTTTACTGTTCCTTTTAGACTCTCTTCACTGACTTAGACCAAAAGGTGTCACTGAAGAAGCCTGAATGTCAGTACCGTAACCGAATGAATTATTGTTTTTGTTCTCTCAGTTTTGGAAGGCTGACTCCAAAACTGTAGCCACAAGCTGAGTATTTTATTCTTCATTCTGCTTTCAGATGTAAACATGGTGTTTGCACTTTTAGCTCTTTTCTGATTGTTGAAATACTCTTAGCGTTGCTTTATTGCTTATTGTTTTTACCCCTTGATAAAGTCCATCTGCCTAACTTTGGAATCCCAAACCTAGAATTTCATCCATACTGTGTACCACTGTCCATGGTGGTAAGAATTAACCCCTGTTATGCATCGCAGTAGTTATAGAAACATAACAATGAATATATAATTTCATACATTTTTGTGTCTAGTTTAAAAGAGAGCTCTGTGGGCTAACATTAAGAATTGATGCACAGGTGATAACAACATATTTCATTTATTCATAGGTCATAATTACTTATGGTCACATTTTACTGATAGCCCCAAATACTGATAGCATTATTCCATACAGACATTGCTATATTATTCCAGCTTCCAAACATGTAGAAATCCATAAGAATTTCAAAGCTAACAAATTCAAGACTTCCTAATTTTGTTAAATGCATGTCATAAGTATAAGGCAATGAAATAATATTGTTTTCATTGCATATTCACCATGAAAGGACAGACTTCTGATTTTCAAAGATAGAGAGAAAAATGTGCACAGATATGCCAACCTCCCTGAGCATACTCCTAAAACCCTCTCCCAAAATTCATCATAGACACCTGATTAATTAGGCCATATGAGCTCATTGCTTACCGAGGGTAAAAAAATTTGAAACTATGGATGCTCTTTGTGTCTGATGAGGAGAATCAATTCTATGTTATATATTCCATTTTTACTGTTGTCTCAGCTATTTTATAAAGCACCCTAAATAAATTTAAATATTCTGCCTTACACTGAAATGCTAAGTTTCAGTCAACTGAAGTTAACTGTAGGAAAACTAGTATTCTCAGACTGCCAGAAGTACATAAGAATGAATCCAATTATATCCACCACATTTATATTAGTGTACCACTTTTCTAAGCTTCACATTTAGTTTTTAATTTTTTTTAAATAAGAGAGCCTGAAAAATCCAAGCTCTCTTAATTCTCTAATGTCTTTTTAATAAACATTTTTTGTGAGCAATTTTTTCATTTTCTATTTTTAAATGAGAGATTATTCTTCTTATATTCAGTTCACATTATTTAATACATATCCACATAAAGTGTGGAATGTGTCATAGTCTGCAATGCAAGAAAAGAGTAGTATAGGTAAAATTTTCTTGGCTGTACAATACATGTAACTTGATTAATTATATTTTTAAGAGAAAATTTACTAACATTGCACAATCACCTGAAAAAGACCCTATATTTTACTCTTTATAACAAAACCTCAACATACGTGAGATTATACATGGGACTATATAGTCTGAATACTGGATTAAGGATAGATAGAAAGTGACGCTCCTGTCCTGAGGAGTTTTGCATTTTTGAAACTTCTGTTCTTCTTTGGAAGAAGAAAATAAATCTGTGATAACTTTTGTTATCCAAAATTCATAAAATTAAAATTTATGTGGATTTTTCTTTTTCAATTTATTTTTATTTTTTTAAATTTAATATTTTAAAATTATTTTTAAGGGAAGAAACCCATGTAACTACCTTCATAAAAATTGTTGAGAAGGACGTATGAATTTTTATAGAAAATAATGAACTGAAATAGAAAAATGCTTCAGGAGAAGGCAACCTAAATCTATACACAGTGTTACGATATTTCAGCCCTTTAAAAAATTAGCAATCTAATTAATTGAATTACTATTGAAACTGATTTTGAAATTGCATCAAATAATTTGATTAAAATCACAGAAGCCTACTTAGTACTTCAGCATTAATATCCTATGGACCAGAGAATTTTTCAGCATCACATTTAATTATAATAAACCTTACATACTAGAAACTATCTGCTTCACGAGGCAGAGACCGTGCAAAAGACAAACAGATATGTTGTAGAGCTATTAAAGTGCATTTAAAGAAACCATAAAAACCAGTTTTCAGAAATTAGTCACAACAGGCTAACCCAGCAAATCTTCAAGTATTTTAACATACACATTACCATAACTAATAATAAAACAGGGTCAAGTCTTGATGACAGGTTTGCCATTTGTCTTTTAGGTGACTTTTATATACTGCAGCAAAACATTTTTAAAAGCTTCATGATATTTCAAAATACCTAAAATAGATGCAACAGCAAAACTGTGAGCATTAACGTAACATTTTATGCAAGATTACTATTCATGTGTGAATATGCTACATAATTCAAAGAAACCCCTTTAGTGCCAGAACTTGAACATGGTATGAATGTCTTCATATATCATAAAAAAATAACTAATGTAGTTGAATGCCATTAGTATGAGATTGCTTAATTTAAACCATTTTATAACTGGAATATTCTGCTAACATATTTTTACTCTTATTCAGGATGTAACTAAAAAGAGATGCTATCTGAACATATAAATACCAAATTGATTAGGTGGCATTTTTCTTTAACATATTAGGACCAAATAAAGTGGTTCTGTGTCTACAAATTTGTATAGCTAATAACAATGTGTGCCTGGGGGTACTGGTCAACAGCCAACTGAAGCCAGCAGTGTGCCCTGGTGGCCAAGAAGGCCAATGACATCCTGACCTGTATCAGAAACAGTGCGGCCAGCAGGACCAGGGAAGTCATTCTTCCCCTGTACTCGGCACTGGTGAGGACACACCTGGAGCACTGTGTCCAGTGCTGGGCGCCTCAGTTTAGGAAGGATGTTGAGATGCTCGAACACATCCAAAGGAGGCGACAAGGCTGGTGAGGGGCTTGGAACACAAGCCCTGTGAGGAACGACTGAGGGAGCTGGGGTTTTTTAGCCTGGAGAAAAGACGACCCAGAGGTGACCTTATCACTCTCTACAACTACCTGAAGGGTGGTTGTAGTCAGATGGGGGTTGGTCTCTTTTTCCAGGCAACAACTAACAGAACAAGAGGACACAGGCTCAAGCTGCACCAAGGGAAATTTACAATGGATGTTAGAAAAAAGTTTTTTACTGAAAGAGTGATAAGGTTCTGGAATCGTCTGCCTGGGGAGGTGGTGGAGTCACCATCCCTGAACGTGTTTAAAAAAAGATTGGATGTCGCACTTTGTGCCATGATTTAGTTGAGGTGGTGTTAGGGCATAGCTTGGGCTCAGTGGTCTTGAAGGTCTCTTCCAGCCTGGTGGTTCTGTGGTTCTGTGTGATTCTGTTGTAGTATATCTAAAGATACTGCATTTCCCAAACTAAAAGTTGCATGTTTTCACTAGTTTTTTATGTGGCAGAAACCAACAGGCTTACTAAAGAAAGTACTTTCAAAAAGTGAGTTTAGGAATATCAGTGGACTTCAGTTTTATACATCTTGTCAAAACTGAATTTAGATCAATATTGGATCATTACGTGGCACTGAAATGGAATTCATCAAAATCAATTTATAGCTTTTACCTTCTGTATGTATAAGCAGAGATGCATTTTCCTCCTTTAAACAATTATGCTGTATGGTTTTCTATATGTCTAAGTGTATCCTTAATGTATTTCACTTCAAGTCTTGTATCACTCTCTTAAAGAACAACTAGCATCTAAACACATGTTGTCATCCAATTATCCACATTAAATATTAACAGACTATTGATAGTGGCAGATTAACTTTTTGCTGACAATGTTGCTTGAACACTTTCCCTATTGCAGATGCAAACTTCCCATGTTCTCTTGTTTAATCACTGTTGGCAGAAAGATACAGCTTTCATTAGGTGACAGTTTACAGTTCATACAGTTCTTTGTTAGACAAGTGGAATCACAACACTCAGAGCCAAGTAATTTGCAACAGACTTGCAAGTAAGGCTAACAAATTAAGTTATTCTTCCATTTGGCCAGCCTCAATAAAAGCTGAAAGTGTTTCAATCTAACTCTTGAGAGAAACTTCTTTGTTTCTATAGCTGTTTTTTTGTTCATTTGTTTTTGTTATCTTTTGTGTGTTTTTTCTTTAGACTTCTCAGTGTTTATATATAAAATGGGACAAAATATAATAAACATAATCCAGTAAAGACTTCACATATATTTAATAAAGCCTATAGTTCACGGATGTTTTGTTTGTTTATATTAATCAAATTTTGAAATACTGTCTTATTTGTGTACAAACAAAATTTCAAAATTGAAAGGTGCAGAATACACAACAGGAGAAAGAGGTACTCAGCACCTTCCAGGCTTACACTTCTAACATAATTGTTGTGGATTACAGCATATACAAACAAATCTGTTGTTGGCTTTCACAAAGCAATTAATTATTATCAGCATTCTCAATAAATCATTCATGGCAACACTAACAAAAAAATACAGTGGAGATCCAGAGGAACAAATCAATTCACAAAATTCCCTTCCATCTGTAAGTGTAGCTAATTGATAGGAAATTACAGGTTTAACATCTTGTCTAAATCAAAGGTCACTTAGTGTAACTGTGTGGTCTGGAGAGAGTCCTATGATTCTGCCAGACTCCTCTTCCTGCCCTTAAAGACAGGAAACTCCCTCTCCCATCTGCCTGTTCATTCGCCCCGTTGCACCTTCCCTGAATCAGTACCTAAGGAAGAAAGTCTACACTGATGCTGTCAAAACTACCTGTTCTCATTTTTTATTAAGGTAGATCACCAGATTTTCTGCATTATTGGACATTAATAATTAATTTATTTCACCACTATGTTTCTGACACTGTCCAAGAAGAAACATTTTGAAAGAAGATGAGTATAGTAGCTGAGAATGAAAGCTCTTAGTTGTTATCTCATGTCTTAAGGCCTCAGATCACTTTCTGCTTAACTCCTTTCCCTCCTCCAAAAAGCAGCAGTCTACAGCAAATTCGGATGTTGTCTGAACCCATGAAAATACCTAATCAATGCTCAGTCTGTGCTAACTCGCCAGCCTTCCAGCACTCAGTCCTATGGTTTAATTACATCCTCCTTTAAAAAGAGTATTGCACTTGACCATTTTGTCTATCCTCTTTCAAGACTGCTAGCATGACAAAGCCTGGACATTAAGTTCCCCTCTGCCTTCTTTTAACTGTTCATTGGTTTCTATACTTACATCTTTTACTTTTCTGAGAGACATCTCAGTATTATAAACCTTTCTGTACTTCTGTTAATTTCTTTTCCACTTGAACTTCTAATTATTCCTATCTTCGATCTCTGATTATCAGAAAAGAACACAAGTATTTCAGTCCATTCAGCCATTGATATCTCAACAGGAAAAGTAATCTGATTCTTACTTCTGTCTTTGACATTTTCTCAATAGCAAAATTATTTACTGAAACAATGAAAATTCTATTTTAATTTAAAGCTCATGCTTAGAAAATTCAAAATTAAGCTTATTTTTTGTTATTTACATCTCTTTATTCTATTGCTTTAATCCAAATTCACAAGGAATATACAACTGAAAAATAAATTTTATGCTTCACTCCCAAAATATGACAATGTGTACTTCAGTCACACTTTACAAAATATTTTTTGAATGACCCATTTCTTCCTATATGCTTTGCTCTATGATTAATGACACTGTCACTGAAGAAAATCTAAAGGAACAACACTTCTATGTCTGTTTCAGCTGTTGTGCCAGCTCAATTATTGCAGTGGCATTACCTATTTACAGCCAAAATCTGTAGTCATCACTTCTTTACTAGCAAGGAATCCTATTGATTCAGCAGTAGGTTTTGGTGAGGAAAAACCAACATGATTCAAACCCTAAATAAGAATTTGTTTGTGAAAAGGAAATGAGAAGTATGCTTAACAGATGTCTGCTTTATAAATCCTATATTAAAATATACAGGAATCTTCTTAGTAAGAGCTTAAGGCCATAATGAATCAATCATGACAGTTTTAATTTCCATTTATATCATTATCAAACAAATATTCATGAAAGAGCAAATAGGGTTAAGTGCTCAATAGGGCTGAGAATGAAAAGAATTCTCAAAGGAGGTCAAAATATTTCTTCAGAAACTGCTTATGATAAAAATAAATTTAATTTGGTAATATTAAACTATATATAAAATGACACATTTTGAGATGTAGAAAGTATTTATAATATGTATTTGAAGGAAATTTTATACTATTGTAGAAGAAATTTTTCCATTCAGCTTTTTCATTATGAACTCTTTGTGACTCCATTTAAGGAAGATTTTGCAAGACATACTATCCTTGTCAGGATGAATTTGATTCAAGCAACAGTTGGTGTACACTGCAGTGATTTTAGCTTCTTTGTTGAAAGGAGCTAGCTTTGAAGATTTACAGTCAAAGATTGAATCTAGCAGTTCACCGTAAACTCCATTTATCATCGGACATTACCTTATCAGATAGTTGCACACAGTAAAGAAAAATACACAGAAGGTTTCATTAATTCTTTGGTGAATGTGGCTCTATTCTAATGATATATGGCTTCAACACGAACATTACACCCTGGACTGACTTTATTACCTACAGTTCACATGAACATGTGCCTATAACTCTTAAAAATGGCAGAAACAGCATCCTAAAGCAGTTCTGCCAGTGAAGTTTCTTGCCTAATACAGCAACTTTATTTCCCTGTCTCATTAATCCAAGGGCAAGTTTGCATTATAAGAAAAAATGACAAGGTATTGGATGTGTTTCAAAAATTTTCAAAGAAGTTTATTGAATTACCTAGACTACTAATCAAACACGGCATTAGAAATATCTGCATATTTGAATAATTTATCTATGATATCTATGACTCTAGGATTTCTTGTCTCATTAACAAACCCTTTGTGTTTGGGTACACCCCTTCAGTAAAACTCCATACCAGATTTTAAAGCCTAGTCCTTGTACTCTCATTCTCTGTGATTTGTTTCCATTTCACACTCTGCCCCTAACAAATTAACCAAGCTGTTTCCATTGTACACAGAATATAAAGATCTTACAGAAACCAAATACCTGTGGATCTGTGATCCCAGCTGATCGTACTGTAAGATAATTTAAGCTGTCAAGTTCCAAAAAGTCCATAGTTAGATTTCAGAACACCCCACGGGTGTTGAAAATTACCACATTTATTTATTTATTTATTTAATAAAAACATAGGGGTTTTTTAGAATATTTACACACCGATTTTTTAAAATACACATGAAATTCCATTAATTATAAAAGGGTGGGGTTTCCTGTGTCTATATCTAGTAGATGTTGGAAATTCTTGAAAATCTACTGTGCTACGGGAATTAAGGTTTTTACTGTCTCTAATTCCAAGTAAAAACTTGGTAGCAGGAATTAAGCATTCAAGAATCTTTCACAACCACCAGTAACACACCTTCTGAGTGTTCTGAAACAAGAATACATGCTAATTTTTTTTCCATGCAATGCAATAGAATTTGGCTGCGTCTATAAAAATCTCTCTCCAAACTCTCCGATCATTAAGCATCTCTTTCAAACCATCCTCTTCAATATAAAATACGTTTGATTACTCTCACATCATCCATACATTTTTTCTGCGTGAGTGTTCAAAAAATCACATCTGATTCTCTGCCATCAGAGTATGACTGAAGACTGTTTCTTCAGTTATAAACTTTTACCAAACTAGCTGATAGCACTATTTTTCCGGATTTTAAAAGGATGTCAGTAGTAGACACAGCCATGCAAGTCTATTCATCAATGTACAAAAAACATACATGTTGGGTTTTATTCTCTAGGTGCTATATAAAATTTTTCCTAATGACCAAAAAAGCAATATGCACTTAGTTTCTAAAATGTATGTATCGTCTGCTAAACTGAGACCATTTGGTTTTCATAGGTCATAATTATTAGTGAACATCAGAAGTTAAAGGTACTACTGATCAACATAAGCATTACATGAACTCATCATTTTTTCTCAGTAGTAAAAATACGTTTGACATATTATTTTCACATCAAATACATCTATTATATCTGTGTTAGAGCACTCAGAGCCCTGTAACCATGTAGTTTATCACAAAATAGATAGAAATGAGGTGTCTGTGATGAAGTGTTTTTGAAAGGAATAGTAGTGAAATAAATTTGGTGAAAATTAAAATAAAAGCCGATACTTACAAGCAAATATATTTTGCAAAATATGAGTGTCTGAATCACACTAGAGATGTTGGCAATTTTCTCTCTCCTGAATGAAAGCATGAAAATCAAAGGGCACTTTTCAGAAGAGATTAATCTTGAGCAACATTTGAATCAAGGTTATTTTCTCTACCCTCGCTTGCACAAGCGTCTTACCATGAGAAAACAACTCTCTATCACTATACTGCTTTTTGACTGTTCAGATAAGTACAATATCCAGAAGCTATCTCCATACATGATACATACATATTACAACATGCTTATTTCAAGAAATCCAATTGTATCAATTTCTCAATCACTAATCATTATAGCAGTCTATTATTTGTGTTATGAGATCAGTCAGTAAAAGCAGTAGCATGATTATCATTAAGAACAAGAATCTGATTTATATATCTGTCAATTATTTGCTATTCTCTCTCCAGTTCTTATGACTCCCTAAATAATACTTTTCAGGCCTTCATATAATCTTCCTCCTTTAGAACCACTAATACAAATAATCAAGTACATAATTATAGAGCAGCAAGAGTGTAGAATTATATGTAAGAGCATAAGTAAGATATTGAGAGTAGCTATAGGAAGCAGAGAGCAGGGAAGGAGCTCTCCATTCCACATCCTTTGTGTTGTTTTTAGGACACAAGTCATGGCAAAACAGGACAAATATTAGTTTTCCCAAACTAACAATTAAATTATATTGGTGAATGGTTTTGTGGCTGAAGAGTTACACTAGAATTTATGGATCATGAAGAAAATTTATTTTTATTATATAAACTATAAATATTATATTCAATTCCTGTGTACATCACATTTTACCTGGACAGGAAAATTAAACCTATCTGTAAAAAATTTGTCTTTTGGATGTTATTTATGATATTTAAGTTGTTATTTCTTCAGACACTGACAGTTACCGAATTGGAACCCCTCATCTTTTCTCTCACACAAATTAATAATTAAAACAGTCATTTTATTCTAGTTGGTAGGCTTATAAACTCAAAATGAGAGTATTTGGTTAAAACACCCAAATATTCAATACTACTTTCTCTCATATACTACAGTATGCACTACCCAGGATAGCCATATTAAAGCATAATGCAAACCTAAGTATATAAACAAACTCCCTCATGAAATACCATCCTTACAATAAATAAATCAGGCATTCTCAGACTCTTTATAAAAAGGTTATAAAAAAGAATGGACATTCTTCACACAAGATTGTCAATGTAAAGAGGAAACATAAGTCAGCCATGTGAGAATTACAGATAGACACAGCTCATAATAAGTTTAGTCTCTGCACAACACATTGTTCTTCTGGCTCCACAAAAAACTCCAAGCCTCACTATTCCTCAGACTATACTGCTGAGCTCCAAGATCTTTCAAAGACATTTCTCTTCCTTCCTTACACGAACAAGTGTGTTCTGGGGTTTTTTTACCTTTTACTTTTGCTTTCAGTCGTCTCTAGGCTGTATATTGCTAACCTCTAGGCTACATTCAAATCCCTCAGTCATCAAGTGAAAAAAAAGAGAAACACAAAGCTTTTTCCTACTCCTTGTTTCCTGAGTCAAGGAAAAACTGTATCACATTCTTCTTCTTGGCCTCTTCCTCCATACGTGTTGACTCTAATCATGGCTTTTAAAGGTCAGCAGGGGAGACCAGAGAGGGCAAGCAACTTATCTGTCTCTGCTTGTCTCGGACCACCTAAAGCAGAATATCCTTCATGGTTCCTTTCACTCTCAGAAATGAGGCAAAGTGAAAAGAAAGAGCTTTACACATTTCTCAGGCACTTTCTCATATTAGATTTTAGTGAATAGGAAACATTGCATAAGTTTCTCTAGCTATGGATGACTACCAGTTGCACCAAAGTACAAGTGACATTAGAACAATTAATTCTACTTTGCACATGTACAGGTTCTTCTGGGGTCCTATTTGGTTTTGTGCTTTTTAAGTCTTAACTCACTGTTTTTTGTGAAATTTATTATAAGAGGGGTCATTTATTAGGCTTTAGTCAACCTAAATCTGAAAAACAAATGTTTAACTTTGTGTCAGTAATGTAGAGTAGTACAACAACGCAATACTTCAAGATTTCAAAATCTAGTTAATTCACCCATAATGTCACTTCCTCTGGTGGGAACATTATATTTTTAAGAGTAGTCAGCTTTTTTAAAATTGTATCAGCAATGAATAAGTGTTCCCAAGGAAATTTGATTGGTTTAATAGGATTTATTCACAGTAGATGAAGACAACTTTTGAAGCCACAAAACTCTACATAGATCACTGATGATTTCAGAGGGCAAGCATACAGGGCTGCCATCAGCAACAGAGGAAACACTTTTCTTAGACTAGTATATCTAATTTCAAGCACTGACAAGACTATTTTCTTCTCAAGTCAGATGAGTGCATGAGAAGTAAAGGGCAGAATATATACAAGCCTGTAATACTATCTGTCTAAGGTCTGCAGCTAGTGTATTTCTCTTTCACAAGAAGCCCATAAATTTCAAAAGCTGTCTACAGTAATAGCTGTCTTATACTTTAAAGATGCAATGGATGTCTCAAACTTTGGATGACAGACCATTTACAAAAACTGCTCTTAGTGATATTATACAACTACTCTGGAAATTTAGAGGCATTTGTCTGGAAAAGCCAATCCATTTCGATGATTTTTGACACTCTAATATGTACAAGTTAAAAAAAAAAATATATAGAAATCAGATGAAAAGTAAAGGTTTCAATGTTCCATATAAGCAAGGAAACCAGGGTCATATACTCCCAGATAAAGTTTTTCAAATTCACAGGAGGGCTAGAACATTAAACTTGCTGGTTTAGCCAAAGCAAGCATGTCTTCCAATTACATTTATTCAGAACAAAGTTCTAATGGTAACACCAGCTTCTTGGAAAATCATAAAACTTTAAAAAAATATTTACACTGCCATCATACTCCTCAGTTTGAAGCTTGCACTGTACTAGGCAGGAAAGCATACACTTGCCAAAAGCATTCTTCTTGCTACTGAATTAAACCAACACTTCTGCAAACCAGTTTATGAATTATATACACTTATAAGTAAAAAAGTTCAAGTGAGTTTCAATTGTTTATATGATCTTCATTCTCATAATGCAACCTATGAAAAGGGATCAACTATTTTGTTCCATTGGCAATGAATGGAATTAAGTGTTGTCATTCTAGAGGCAAGTAGTTAAATATTTTGGCCTTTTAAAATACACAGATATTTAATAATTCTATATCTTGTAAGATTATGTTTCTCATTAAAAAATGATAAGCATGTATTTGGATTTTTGAAAAGGAAAAAATTGTAGAAGTGTGAATTCTCAGGAGTGATATTATTATCTCTGTGGAATTAAAAAAGGCTTTGGAATTAAAAAATGGTGAAGACTTTCCCAGTTCTATGAACCACAATGACAACATAATAATTCAGTCAAATAATCACTTTTGTAGTTGCAATAGGATGTACAATATTCACAGACTAAAATATCTTGTAACAAATCTTAGCCTGTCAATATAATTTTTCTATTTACTACAAAAAATGAGAGTTAACTAGCATTTCTTCCCTAAGTGAAAATATTTGTTTCCAAAAGCGAACTATTTAAAAAAAAAAGAGTTGTGAGGAAGTAAAATTTCATTAAAGGTATTAAATGACTGAAATAATATTAATCTCAAATACTGTGTTTGGATTTGTGCCCCTCACTATAAGAAAGATTGAGGTGCTGGAGTATGTTCAGAGAACGGCAATGGAGCTGGTGAAGGGTTTCAAGCAGAAGTCCCATGAGGAGCAGCTGAGGAAACTGGGGTTGTTTAGCCTGGAGAAAAGAGGGCTAAGGGGAGAACTTATTGTTCTCTACAACTGCCTAAAAGGAGGTTGTAGCAAGGTGGGGGTTGGTCTCTGCTCTCACATAGCAAGTGACAGGATAAGAAGTTGAAACAACAGAAGGAAGGGATGCTACCCAGAGGGACCTGAACAAGCTTCAGAAGTGGGCCCACAAGAATCTCATGAAGGTCAGCAAGGCCAGTTGTAAGGTACTGCACCCGGGTTGGGGCAATTCCAGACATGAGTACAGACTGGGAGAAGAAAGTGAGAGCAGATGGGTATAGAAGGACTTTGGGCTTCTCCTGGATTAAAAGCTGGCCAGGAGCTGGCAATGTGCACTTGCAGTCCAGAAAGCCAAGTATATCTTGAGCTGCGTCAAAAGAACCATGACCAGCAGGTTAATGGGGGGTGACTTTACCCCTCTATTCTATTCATGTTTTTCCTACGGAATCTTCAAAAACAAATGTGATAACCAGTGATAAACCTGTTACAATTTTACCAGACCACTCAGAAAGAGATTGATGACCTATTAGAATCTTAAACAATTAAAAGTAGGACATTCAGGTCAGCCTGCCACATCTTCTAAAAAACTTCTGCAGAGATTTTAAATTGATCGTTTTTGTTATTTTTATGTATTTTATACATCTTATAAATTGCATATTAAAAATAACATTGAGGAAGAAGTATTTGGTCTAACTTCAATAAAGACTTACCATTTTGATGTTTTAAGAAATAGGTTGCAGCCAGGATGGCATGAAGAGCATGTTTTGTTGTTTTAAAAAAAAAAGAGTTCTAGAATGAAATTGTGCAATAAGTGGGAGGTGACAGACAGTTATTTCAATTGATAATGTCATATGGATGCACAAGAGAATAGAAATTTCAATAAATTATGGTGGGAAATTTAATAGTAATTTACTTCTTAAATAATAAAATTAAGTTCAACTCAAATACAACCTTTTAACCGGAATGAGCTCTAAAAATGTTCTTATAAAAGAGTCTCAATTTAATAGCTGCTTAAAATAATTTCCATTAAGTCTGTAACCAAAACCTACACTAAAGCTTTAATTAACTACAGAAGCAATTAAAAATATGAAATTAAGGAATTACCCTCTCCCATAACTGTGATCCTGTTTTTTTACAAGCAACATGATGTAGTTAATGATTTTAATCTGCTCTTGCTTTAGCCATGACATTTATAAAGTATACTTGAGATCACATGCAATGCATATTAATTTGCAGTAGTCAGAGTTATTGGTTGATATCTTAATTATACAATATATTTGAAATACAACTCTTCTATTTTCATGGACTTATTTCCCATGGTTTATCATTTGTTGTACAGAAACAAGTTTTGTTAAGCAGGAGAAAAATTTTATTTTTAATTCTCTGTCGCACTTTAGTGTCTGGTGCCCAACAACCCTAAATTTCTTGAAAGGATACACTGTACTAAAAAAAGGAAAATTTATAAAAAATATTATTTTTAGAAAATAAGCTTCCTTTTCAAATAAACGACCTTCTTAAAAGAATAAATCATGTATGGGTCTGTCTGTTAGACAGAAGCAAAAAAATAAAAGAAATACTTTACTCATACTCATTTATTGTTTTCAGGTACAAAGATGGTAACGGAATCTAGAGAAATGAAGATCATTTCAAATTAAATCATAGCACAGGAACATTATGTCTAAGATAAATCTGTGAGAAGGAGTTTTGTTCTGAGGCTTATTATTGAGAAAGGACTGGGAGTACATATCACTGATGTTCAGCAATGTGCTCTAACTCCTCTATGAAACACCGGACTTAAAATTGTTGAGGCCTTAAATGGTTTAATTATCTTTAAGTACTTTAAATTCCTAGGGATTGAGTACTACTTTTGCATTCATCCCTAGTGGAGTCACTCCGTCATGTCTCACAGACAGTTTCTTTCATATGTCCAGCTTGAGTAACGGTGGCCATAATCCCAGGCATCCAAGTGTCATCAACCAACAATTAACAGCAAGACACTGGAGAGCCTCAACAGCTCACTTCAACTTCCCCATTAAGGATAGCCCAGGACTAGTCCATGAAAATCCAAGTTACAAAATGATTCTTCTGCAGCTTCCCAGAAGACAAGCATTTGCTGAAACAAGGATATTTTTGGATGGATCATTTCTGATATTAGTCAGAGGTCAAATATAAGAAATCATCTTATATTAAATAACATAAACAGGTCTTAGCCATTAGATCAACGAAGACACTATAAATGCAACAAATAAACCACAGTAATTTGTAGTAGAAAGTTCTGAATAGTGATTCAATAACGGTATGTAACTACATTTTTGTGGGACTATGACAATATAATCTGTTCTTTTTCTCAATCAGAATGAGCCAAACATATGATTTTGTTGTACTTGTTCATTTTTAATACATAGCCCCTAAATAATGGAACACACAGAGTTCTATCTCGCTAAGAAAGCCATCAGCAACATGGTTGTATGACAGATTTTTTAAGTGAAAAGCAAGATACTTCGGATTTAAACAGAATTTAGCTTCACTAGTATCCTGTTATGAATCCTGAACAATTTTGTGTGGCTTTGGGGAGTTTAAAAAGTGTTGGTTTCATCAGGAGACATCAAGGGGCTCCTCACGTGATGTTAGGAAACTAACAGTGCCTCACAGTGCAGTGTGTTCTCATGCAGTTGCAATTTTTGTATGAATACTCTACATGTTAGCTATAAAAATTTATAGTGTTGATGCTATTTCTATTGTTACAAATCAAGTATTAACTTAGAGTAGTGCAAAAGCCTTATATGAAATAAAAGACTGAGAGCATATGTATATGTGCTTTCATGTATTTTTGAATAATTAACTCAGTCTTCCATCAGCTTAATTACACTTTTACACCTTCCTGATCAGAAAGTGAGTTTAACGACTTCTTCCACACTTTGAACTGTGAAATGTGTTCATATTAAGACTCTGCAATGAGAAATACAACAGATCTGAAGAACATGTTTCAGGCTGAGTAAGGAAGAGTTTCCAGGTTTAACATGCAAAAACAAAACAAAACAAGAAGCCACACAGCAAACAATTGTAGCTTGGAATAAATCACATTTAGCATAAGAATAATGTAATTATTACTAGACTGTGCAATTCCTCAATAAAAAAATAAAAGAAATATTGTGTACATCAGTCTGCAAGCAGTTATATTTAAAATAATAGATGTAGTGTGTTGTCTCCTGTGTATGGGTAATAACACTGTTAGTATAAAATGATGCAGTCTATTGAAGTGATTTTCTGATGTGTGCAAAGAAGATGAATTTTTAATTGTTATCAGAAATCCAATTTACCACTGGGTATAAAATGAACACCTTTGGAGCAGTTCTTATAATGAAACAATATATTAGATAGCCCCATAGAAAACAACATAAATGACAGCTACAAATGTATTCTCAAAAGACTGAAAAAAAATAGAGGTCCAGTTTCACTGAATGTGGCCGTTTTAAACACTCTATTGAAGTTAGAAAATGAAGAAAAGAAAAGAAAAGAAAAGAAAAG